>CAIGRN010121724.1:0-11838 GCA_903798345.1 Fraxinus anomala | reverse complement strand
CCCTCCTTAATACTAAAAATCCACTTGCAATCAACAAGGGATTTACCTGCAAGTCTAGGAACTAAAATCTAGGTCCTATTCTAAATCAAGGAGTCCATTTCATCATTCATAGCAATCTGTCATTCCTTAGATTGCTGACTAGAAATGGCTTCTTCATAAGATTTTGGCTCTCTAAAGGCTAACTCTTGATAAGAAAGCAAAGCTAAAGTCAGGTAATCTCTATACCTTATATGTTCTCTAATATATCTCCTAACTCTATCCCTAGTCAATTGATAGTCATTAACCTCACTCTTTTGCTCTTCTAAAAGTTCTTGAAATTTATTTTCTTTTCTGTCATCACTCAGATCACCATTTTCAGGCTTTGTCTCAATCTGTTCAGAATCAACAGGTTGAGATGGCATACCAAGCTCTACCTGTAGCTTGGTCTTATCACTCTCCAACCCCTCTAAATGCTTTTCAGACACTTTACCTTTCAAACAGGGCATGTTCAGCTCATCAAAAGTAACATCGCTACTAGTGATGATCTTAAAATCACTAAACTCTCTACTCTAAAGCCTATAACCTTTCACCCCAGCAGGATAGCCCAAGAAAGCACATTTCTAGGCCCTGGGTTCTAATTTCCCTAAGTTTTGATGAAATAGGCAGCACATCCAAAAACTCTCAGATGTGAGTAGTCAAGGACAGTCCCAGTCCATTGCTCTTCAGGTATTTTATCACCTAGAGTACTTGAAGGGGTCCTATTAACAATGTAAGTTGCTGTCATTAATGCTTCACCCTAAAAGGTTTTAGGTACACCTGAACCAACCAGCATGCACCTCACTTTCTCTAACAAAGTCATATTCATCCCCTCAGCAACTCCATTCTATTGAGGGGTATAAGGGACAGTTCTATGTCTTCTAATCCCATTTTCTGAACAAAATTGATTAAACTCATCATTACAAAACTCAAGACCACTGTCAGTCCTAAGAGTCTTTATTTTCTTTCTAGTTTGATTATCTATCAACAGTTTCCAGGTTTTAAACTTCCCAAAGGTTTCAGATTTATTTTTTAATAGGTAAACCCAAACTTTTCTAGAGTAGTCATCAATCAAGGAAATAAAATATATATTTCCTCCTTGAGTGATAGTAGATGAAAGCCCCCATAAATCAGAGTGTATATATTCAAGGACAGAGGTAGATTTGTGCTTTCCAGTGTTAAAATGTAATCTTTGTTGTTTCCCTAGAATGAGTTTTCACAAAATGGAACTCTAGAAATAGAATCCTTCCCAAACACACCCCTTTTATGAAGGATATGTATGCATTTTTCACCTACATGAGCTAATCTTTTGTGCCACTTTAGAGTGACATCAAGTTCAGCATTGGAAGACTCAACTAAGTGGTCAACTATAACACTAGCCTTAACTACATAAATCTCATTTCTCTTAACACATTTAAACATCACAAGTGATCCTCTCATCACCCTCAACAAACCATCACCTACCATACCTTAGAAGCCTAAATCATCCAAATTTCCCATTGAATCAAGTTCCTGGTCAATTCAGGAACATATCTTACCCTAGGGTAAAGATATACCCATTTTCAAATTTTAATGTCACATTTCCAATGCCTTCAACTTTGCAGGAATTGTTATTACCCATGATAACCTCTCCTTCATTGATCTCCTTAAAAGAGTCAAACCAACTCCTTGTAGGGGTCATATGAAAAGTGCAACCAGAATCCAAGATCCATTCTTGGATCTGATTTCTTTCATTGACAACATTAGCAGAATCACAATCACATGAAGAATCAGTTATCACATAAACATCAATTGTATTAGAATCACTAGGTTCCACTATATTTCCTTCATCAATTTCTTTTCTTATCTGTTCATTCTTCTTTTTATAGTATTCTTTTATAAAATGTCCAGTTTTTCCACACTCATAGCATTTTTTATTCCTAGTCTTAGATTTAGACTTGCTCCTACTCTTAAACTTCTTTTTATTATTGTTTCTCTGATTATTAAAGCCTTATTGGTTTCCACTAAACATATTTTGGGTCCTTCCCCTAACAAACAAAGTTTCAGGCCCCCCATTCTCCCTTTTAGACTTGAGTTCCAACTCTTTACTCCTTAATGAGATTATAACTATCTCAGGTGTCAAGGCATCTCTACCATATTTTATGGCAGCCTTAACCTCCCTATAGGTATCAAGAATGGAATTCAATAACACAACAGCCATATACTCATCGGAGACTTTATCACCAGCATTGATGATATCTTGAACCAACTTATTGAAGGTATCAAGATTGTCTTCTATATCCTTAGAGGTGTCTCACTTAAAGCTAAAAAACCTCTATAACAGGAACAACTTATTGGGTAAGGACATAATAAGGTAAAGTTTTTCTAACTCATCCCATAAGGCCTTAGCATTTTCTTGCTTTTCTACTTTCCTCAAAACTTGATCAGACAAATGCAAAATAATAGAAGTATATGCAAGCTCATTAGCTTCAAGAATTTGATCAGTTGTCATAGTTTCAGAAAATGTTTGTGTTATTGCTTTAGCAATTTTTTATTGAACTAAAACACCTTTCATCTTTTGTTGCCAAATGGGGAATCCCATTTTTCTTCAAAAATACCAAATTTAAAAGTATGTGTCATGATTTTATTATTCAAAAATAACACAAAGTATTTCAAAAAAATTGTAAAACTATGACAGCTGATACACTTAAGAAAAAGGTAAGTTGATCTTATACAAACAGATAAAAGGGGATAAGTCACAATGAAAGTAAACAATAATCACAGTTATTCAAGATTTACAAAAGAATTTTAGCTAACAACACAAAACAGAATCAAGAAAGTAAGCTAATAAATAAAGAACATGTAAAAATAATATATGAAGTAGGATATAACTAAATGACAAGAACTGCAATCACTTCAAGAATGATCAAATTCACCAGGATTCCGTGAGAATCATGTTCCCAGGTTAAGGCACAATTTGATCATTCAAAAAGCAATGATAACAGGAATAATGAATCGGACATTGGGGAGGGAAAGTTTAGTGTTAAGATGTGTAAACTAGGTGGTAGCTAATGATTAGCCACCAACACAATACACCTTAGTGCAGCATGGAGACATAAAAGGTCACAGCAAGGAGGTCGTGTTCCACCAGATGACCACAAAAGAGATCCAGAACAGGACAACGCAAACACCAGACCCCTCTCTAAACCACAACAACAGATCAATACTCACAAAACCCAAATCAAAAGGAAAACCAGAACTAGGGTTTCCTGATTTTCAGGCAATCTAAAAACAAAGACTAAAAATTAATTTTCCAACCTCCAAAATTCGAATGAAAACTCAACAACAGCCAAGAATGGGTCTGATACCACTGTTATACAAAATAAAAACTGAAAAATTACAGATCGAATAAAACTTTAAACCCTAATACATTCAAATTACTCCTAACAACCACTGAACATCAACATTTCATAAATCGATGGCTTAGAACAAAATACCCAAGGTATTCAACACAGTGAAAGCCCAGATCCACCTAAGATCCCTCACGATCCACAGTAAAATGAGAAGTTTATTCTAAGAGCCAGAAGAACTTAACGCTACCAACCACTCACCTTCTAAGACTTGATTTCACATAGAAATCACACTCAAGAAACAGATTCAAAAGATCCTCACAAACGAAGAAGAAGAAAGATGAGAGAAACAGAAGACTCCAGAAGCTCTCGAGAAAACAGAAGAGTAAAGAATGAATTATCAAAAAACCATTCACTTCCAGAATATCTAGGCATCGAAATTGGAAGCAAAACCATCATACGGCTCAGAGAAACTATCACTTTCAACAAATAAGGAACTAAAAACGCTTCAGCTTAAACACACGTTTTTTCCTTACTTGGACCATGTATTGGGCTTTGGTTTCACTGGGCTCACTTAAGAATAAACGGGTATTAAGAAATGGGCCGAAGGCCATATCATCATTGCCTTATGTGGGCTGGACTCGTATCACAGCCACATAATTTGTGTGCATATGAGTACGTCCAAAATAAATTGTAAAATAATTTCAATGGTATTGCATCATGATATTTTCTACATTTTGTTTTCTAGCGCAATATTATCAAAGTGATTAAAGACTTACTAAATCGAGTTCTAGACATCCAAGTGAAACACGACCATATCATAGATTTTCAAATTGATCTCATAGCTAAATTCATTCACTTTAACGTTATCGTGACACTAAATATGATAGATTCTTGGAGGAGTTAAGGGAAAAAGTTTCAATAAGCCACATAATAGCATATCTTGAAGAAATCCAATTATCATGAGTGAAGTCGGTTCATCTTACAAGAAAATATCAATATGAATATATTTATTTTTCTACCAATGAATATGTTGAAACTTATATTCTCGTCATGTGCATGTATAAATTTTCACGACGCTAACATGAGTGTCAAATGTTGTTATCTTCTCATTCAGAGGTGGAATGTGTTTATGTTTGGCCCTTGTTCGCTAAAATTATATACCGCAAGCGTACAGATAGCGTTCAAGTAATAAAGTGGACCTTTTGAGTTCGGATTGTCAATCCTTCGATGAATATTTACTTTTAATCACGTAACCTTAATCAATTTAATTTTAACAATAAAAATAAACACACAATAAAATTTGACTTTGGAAAATAAGGAAAATTAACTAAAAATCTACAAAATAAGAAAACATGAACATTTTAAAATTTTGGAGGAAAAACGTGATTGGAATTAATGGTTTCGCTAAACCGTCACCTAATTAATTTTTCCACAAGCTAATTAATAATTTACTCATTTACTATGTTAAACCCGATTTTTAATTTTAGTTAATTACCTCTCTCGAGTGAAATTAATCGTAATTAATTAGTTAACCTACTATATCTCTACGTCGATTAAAATCAAAAAATCTCATTAAATCTCTATGAGAATAGCTCAATGGGTCACTTAAGCATATGTGTATATCTTTCTCCCCTACACAAACCTACAGTATTTATTATTTAGCATAAAATGCACAATCTTCTCTCAACGATGTACAAATCATTAAATTCAATCACTTAATGACCAAATAAATAAAAAGCATTCAACACAATAATAAATGCACATAAAAATAAGCATTTTAACATTACTAGTCGTTGATACATGCGATGCATAAATATTGGAATAATTGCATTAAATCAACTAAAGCACCTACCTAACTCTTAGTATTCCAATGGTTATGCACAAGTCTTTTCATCAGACTGATATGTTGACACAATATTAAAGCTAAAAAATGGAGGAAAAAATAATTCAACGCATGCATAATCACTAACTCTTGCTAAAGTTTTATCGGGCATCGAAATATCATCTTATTGAGCGAACTTCAAATTTAGCAGAAAATCATTAATTTGGAAATAATATATTTCTTCATAATTTATTTATCTGTTTATTGTTGTTATGCAAATAGTTTGCCGATCGACCTGCTAGTCAGGTCAAGGGGCAACGCCCCCGACGGGGATCGACTTACCCGGTCAGGTCGCGGAGACGAGGGGCTGGGGGCTCTGGCCAACGCTCCCGACAGAGATCGACCTGCCCGTCAGGTCGAGGGGTCGGCGATCCTCGTGGGGGCTGCCCCCGAAAGGAATTCTGATTTTCTTGTATGTGTTGAAAAGATATAATTAATTTATAAACAAATCTAATTTAATTTCAACCTATTTTAATACAAATACAAACAGTACATAACAAATTATTAATAAGTGAAATTTTATTTAGTTTGTGTAAAATGTAAGCAAATGTTATCGTCTAAATTTAATTAAATAGAATAATGAAGACTTGTATTCAAAACTATCGAGAGTTTTATAAAATAAAAATTGTCTGCACACGCGGAGACACGACCTCCGTGTCTCTGTGCGCACGGAGACACGGACTTCGTGTCTCCGCATGCACGGAGACTCTGTGACATGGGCTTGTGTCTCCGTGCACATGGACGGAGTCTCCGTACGCACGAAGACTCCGTGTGGAGATGGGCCCGTCTTTCCGTGCACACGTCTTCGTGCGCACGAAGGACTTTTTTTTTCCTTTTTTTTCTACAACAGTGCTAACAATATATTCTCGTATGATGCAAAACCGTGGTGATAGAATAGACGAACCAATGTTAAGTTTGAGCATATATAAGTAAAAGAAACTCCTCAAATATTTGCACTTCATTATAGAAGCACGAAATTTGTAGAATGCAAAAAATTCATAGTCACTGCAACCCAAATCAACATTACCCTGAGCAAAAGCAACTGCTCAAATTCATTGTAAAATCACTGTAGAATAACAAGAAATTTAGATTCTGAAACTAAATCAACATTACCATAATAGAAACAGACAAACTTCAATTCGAAATTACATTTACCATGAGCCGAAATTTCAATTTAAACAAATGTTCTTCATAACAAATTCGTCAGAATAAATCAAACTATAAAAAATAAAAGGAGATGGATATCTCGTTATGTGTATAAAATGGTATAAAACTGGAGGATATTAGTGAAAACTGGAATATGCAGGGAGGGGGAATGGAGATGGATATATTTGGAGAACTGGAGCAGTGAAAACTGCAAGAATGAACGGTATTATCTCATTCGTTATTGTTGCATCTACAGTAGATAAAAAAAGTTCTTTTTTAATATAGTAGGAAATGATAAATATTAAAATTAATTAAAGTTAGGTTAACTTCAACCATAAATCCTAACAAAAATACTTAGCCCACGTTATATAAATGATAAAAAAGAGAATATTTTATAAATTCATTACAAATATAACAAAATAATTGAGAAAATACAAAGTTATGGATAAAACCCCTTTTTTGAAGCTTGGTTTTGATTTTCTCAAATATTTCTCTAAATCCTTATATGTATGCTCCTTGTGCTCTTGATTTTGCTCCCAAAATTACAAATAAATCAAAAGAAGAAGAAAAGAAAAGAAAAGACAAAGAGAAAGAAAAATGAAAGAGAAAAGAGACAAATGAAAAAGAAGAAGTTGTTTGTAGCCAAGTCCCAAAATTTTAAGAAAATAACTAAAAAGTCCCCAACTTTTAAAAGGGTGGCGCCTAGGCGCCACTTCTCCGCCCAAAATCAAGAAAATGGTTTCATTTTTTTTTTCCTTCTTTTTTTTCACACAAGTCCTTTACAATTTGCATTCAAGGTTCCTCAACTTTGATTTTGTACAATTTGGTCATCCAATTTTGACTTTTCTTTCATTCATGCCCTCCACAAATTGCATCTAGTGTCCTTCAACTTTTTGTACTTGTTCGTTTTGGACCCCAAATTCACAATTTTGCACAAAATTGATCATTCTCTCCTCCTTTCTGCCTTATTCTATTTCCTTGGGTGATTTTGACCAACAAAAATAATAATTACATGATTATGAGTAAAAATTCGCTCATTTAATCAATATTTAAACTTATTTATGTATTAAATAAGTGTGCAAAAAAAAAAAATAAACTTATTATCCCTCACCCTCCTTACAATCAAATATATTCTAAGGTGTCCAAAGGCAGGAGAAACTCAGTCCCATGTTGTGTTATTTACAATGTCATGGTGGTATACCATTTGTAGAATGTTGGACCGAACATGGTCATTTTACATGCTTAGAATAATGTAGAAGCATGTACAAATCAAATTGTCCGACGACTCTTCCGACAGGATGAGGGTCCAATCAAGACTAATCAACATGCTTCGTCAATGGTACTGATGTTCTATACATACTAGCGTGTAGAACATCTGTATTAAGTAATCTAGAATTTGCCTAACATAACAAAACATGTCATCTTCTTCTAGTTGTGCATATCACAATTTGTTTGTTATCTATTTAGTATTCCGACATTATTTTATGTGCAGAATGGGCCTAATGTGATCATTTTACATGATCAAAACAATGTAACAATCAATATGGATCAAGCGTTAGAGCATGCCCAAAATATTCTTTAAACATAAGATACTCTCTATTTTAAAGAGTCAACCTTTAAAATCATACTCCAATAAACTTTTTAAATTAACATTTTAATTTACAGAGTGAGTTTCGTTCTTCAAACTCACTTTCTATAATTAAATATATTTTAATTATTTTAATTTTTAATATAGGAAAACAATAAAATAATCCAAAAAGAAAATTTAATTAAAATTAAAGATAAAGAAAAATAATAAATATTTTTTAGAGTAATAAAATTAAGTGTTAAATATAAATGGTTCATTGGAGTACTTCAAAATTTTAACTCTCTAAATTTATAGATGATCTTCAAATGATAGAATATATTCTTTAAAAATATAATCTCTTAGAAATGCTCTTAGTCATCTGTACCAAAAGGTCTAGGGTACAATCAAGACTCCTTAAATTTTTTAATATTAATTCACACTTACTCGTAATGTTTTTTTGTTTTCTACCTCAAGTTCACAGTCTAACACTAGCACCCTGTTTGATCTACATTTTTACAAAAATTCACTTGTTTTAAAATTCATTTACGACCATACATTCTTCTATAAAATAATATTACACGCAAATTTAAATTTTTTTCTTATTTTTTAAACATATATTTTTCATCAAATCACTATTTAAAATACATTATTGGAAGAATAATGTGCATCAAATACCGTTTACATATCACTTTTTATGCGTTTAAGGAAGGATTGATAGTTCCATATGTTTCTCATATTGCTGCACTCAAGTAATAGTTTCGTGATGGATACAGGTCGGGGCATGTGTAAGTCTGCGTGTATTTTTTGATCAGTACATAGTAGGCCCTCTTTGATAGCTCTTTATTTTCAAGGAAAATGGAAATTAAAATCCATTTTTATCTTTTTGCATGTGTTGATTGACTAAATTTTTAATGGATATGATTTTCCACATTTTATTGATTTTTGAGAAAAAGTTATTTTTATGAGTTTGGTGGGAAAAGCTTTTCTAGACAACTTTTTTAATTTTATTTATTTATTTATTATTATTATTATTATTTCAATTCCAATTGTAACAAATTATATCCATTTAATGGACAATTTTCATGAAAAATAAAGTCAAACGAACACTAAAAGTTCCAAAATTTCAATATTTTTTTCAGGTGGAAAATTATAGCAATCAAACACAACTAATTAACAATTCCCAGTAAAAAAAGTTATATGAAGGTCCGTTTGATTGCAAGAATGGAACTGGATGGAAAGAAAATGAATTTCAGCTAATTGAATTGCTTAGAACTTATTTTATTAGGAATTGTCAATTAGTTGTATTTGATTGATATAATTTTCCACCTGAAAAATATTAAAATTTTGGATCTTTTAGTGTTCGTTTGACCTTTTTTTTTTTAATGAAAATTGTCCATTAAAGGGATAGAATTTGTTACAATTAAGAATATAATTTGTTTCCATTGAAGAAAAAAATTTAAAAAATTGCCTAGAAAAGTTTTTCCCACCAAACTCATAGGAAAAACTTTTCCTCAAAAATCAAGAAAATGTGGAAAATCAATTCCATGAAAAATTTAGTGAATCAAACATGAAAAAAAATGTGAAAATGAAATTTAATTTCTATCTTTCATGAAAAAAAAAAGTCAAATCAAACGGGGCCTAGATGAAAAAGAGAGTTAAATGATCTATGCAATGGTTGAATGGTGGGGATTGTAAAAAAAAAAAAAAAAATGCATAGAAAAACTTTTCCCACCAAACCCATGGAAAAAACTTTTCCTAAAAAATCAAGAAAATGTGAAAAATCAATTCTACGGAAAATTTAGTTAATCAAACATGAAAAAATGTGAAAATGGAATTTAATTTTCATCCTCTATGGAAAAGAAAGCCAAATCCCCCCCCAACCCAATTTCATTTTCAAATAAAACCAAGTTCCCAGTCTCAAAAGATGACATTCAACCACCATTTCAATTCGATCATTTTGTGATGGACACGACTTGGTGGTATGAGCTATGGCAACGCAATGAATGTTAAGGATTGAGATTCCATCTTAAAAGGTCAACCTTATTAAGAAGAGTAATACAATCCTTTATAAATTGGTTTATATTTACATCTTTATTCGATGTGGAATTCTATCACTTAACATGCTTGAAATTCGTATGCTCACTTTTAGAGTCTTAATCGGATCGAATTGCTCGTTCAAGCTGAACAGACTCTGATACTATATTAAAGATTGAGGTTCCTTAATGTAACGACAATCGATTCCTTTTTCGGAGCAATGGTCGGAAGTGCTTACAAATCTTGCAAGGGAGACTTTAATGCTACCAACAATAGATCTCTCATTGAGTATGCAAATGGTGAATACATGCACCGCAATATAAGTTGGTTGAATATATCGAACATGTATTGATCCCCATCATGATGGAGACAAAGACACTTGATTCTTGGTCACTTCCATGTTAATTACATGAGTCTATAACCTCCACACATAACAGTTAAAGACAGAGTGGTCATTGTCGATGTCTAGCCTTTTGCTTTTAAGAATTAGGAAGGAGAACGGAAAGGAGGAATAATACTTTTTGTCGGAATTTAGCGTGTTGACATGAAATAAGGAGAGAGAAATTTGATTTTCAAATTTTGGCAATTTGTAATGGGATTTACTTATGTTTTTTTTAATAAGGATAATTCCGTCCAACTTTTATTAAAATGGCCATTTGCACGAACATTACAAAAAGTCGTCATTTTTCAACATACACCTTCCAAATGAAACATTTGGTCAAATTTCCCCCTTCAAATTTTAGCCCATGTTTTATTTGGATTAAATTCAATTAGAATCTCAAGCCAAAATCAACAATTAATTTTAACCACACATTTCATGAGACCCACAGTTTTTCAATCACACATTTTATAAACTTTTATCAAAATCAACTAAAATTTTGATTTTAATCTCTACCAAACAACCCCCTAGTCTTGTTACTCATGTGGCAAATGGAGCTAGCTGTCTTGTTAGGCAAAATAGTGTGTGCATTAGCTTGTAAAAGTCATATTTACAAATTACATAACAGGTCACTTTGTTAAAAATAGTGCCAAAAGCACAATTTTGTATTAAAAAACCGAAAAAGTTTGCATCGTTGTCCAGTCAATGCAACAAACTAACATACAAAGAAATCAAACCAAAAAGAAAAGAAGTCTATTACGTTAAAAAGGACCTTGAATACGATGAGTTGAGAACTTAATAGGCTGAATGGATATGAAAATTTGCTCAATGTTGGGTGTGACATCCTAGCTTTTCAGTGGTGACAATTAGATTAGACTGGCCTATTATACCGAAATATTAAAGAATTAGATAGGTGAAAAAACCTTCCAAACAAGTCAAAAACAGACCGCAAATTCAACTTGGATTGATAATTTGATTCTTAAGTGTTTCCAAACAGCTCCTTGATTATGGATTCTGACCTAACATATTCAGTAGGCTAAACCATTAAATTGGGAAAAAAAAAAAAAAACAAATTGGCACAAAAACATATAAATGAATATTACAATAACTTCTATTCACTAATGCACGTTTGGCTTTACTCGGAAGCTAAAAGTAGTAGCTTCGGCTCATAAACATCTGAATTGGCAAGTGCAGTTCACCCCAGGTCCAAAACCAAGAAGTTTCTTGAGGTCAAGAACAGCAATGGAGTTTCAGCAATCTGGTAGGGCAAACTGACTCCATGAAATGGACCGCCCAAGTTTTTACAGCAGCACTGTCCAGTACTGTTCGTATATGAGAGTAACAAGTTTCCTAGAATTTGTAAGGCTTCGCCTTAGCACGAGGTTTGCAAGATCCAGGTTTTGCAATGGTAACATAAATGAACTTGCCATCAAAAAACTAGACAGCGGCAAAATTCACGAGTCAACAAAATTTCAACCTTCAA
>CAIGRN010121713.1:0-31985 GCA_903798345.1 Fraxinus anomala | reverse complement strand
ACGCTCATTTGAGCGAATGGGGCAATACTAACTAAAATTGAATCCCTTGAAATGTACGTTTGGTGTTAATGTGGGGACTTTCCTTGGCTTTTTAGTACATGAAAGAGGAATTGAACTTGATAAAAATAAAGCGAAAATCATCTTAGAGACTAAGCCACTTGGGAACAAGAAGGAGTTGCAAAGGTTTCTAAACTAAATAAACTTTTTAAGGCGTTTTATCTCTAACTGTGCAGGGCGAAAAAAAACTTTTCACCTCTTTTAAAACTGAAAAATCAGGAAGAATTCATCTGGAAAGAAGAACATCAAAAGGCTTTTGATGACCTGAAGACATAATTGTCAAGTCCACCTGTTTTAGTATCACCTATTCAATGACGGCCAATGAAAGTATACATATCGGCTAAACAAGAATCGATAACTGGAATGGTCGCGCAAGAAGATCAATTTGGTGAAGAAATGGTGATTTACTATTTGAGTAGGCAGTTNATGAAAGTATACATATCGGCTAAACAAGAATCGATAACTGGAATGGTCGCGCAAGAAGATCAATTTGGTGAAGAAATGGTGATTTACTATTTGAGTAGGCAGTTAGTGAAATGTGAATGTAATTACTCTGCTATTGAGAAGTTGTGTTTGGCTTTGTATTTTACATGTACAAAATTAAGGGCTTATCTGCAGCATGTAACTGTTTATTTAATTTCTAAAGTAAATTTGGTTAAGTACATGTTTTCTCGCCCTATTTTACATCAAAGAATAGGCATTTGGACTCTGGCATTATCAGAATATGAAATACAGTATATACCCCAAAAGGCAGTTAAAAATCAAGCATTGGCTAACTTTTTTGCTATCATCCATGCCTTGACATGCCTAAAGAAATTAAGTTGGAAATTGATTCGTTTGAATTAAAGCCTTAGGTTTTATACTTTGACGAATCAAAAACTTCCAGAGGTGCAGGGGTAGGGATAGTTTTGATAAATCCCTTAGAGGTTTATTATAAGTTTGCTTTCACTTTGAGCAGAATGTGTACCAATAATCAAGCTGAATACGAAGCACTAATTGTAGGTTTAGAGCTATTAATAGAGTTGGGAATAAAGAATGTAATTGTTAAAGGCGATTCCCAATTAGTAATTTGTCAATTGATTGGTCATTTTGAATGCCAAAGTGATTCTGTCATAAGTCAATATGAAATCGTCTCGAATTATTGGAAGAATTTGATCAGGTGAAGCTTCAATACATTAACAGGATGTATAACGATTTAGCAAATGAATTAGCCCAAATGGCTTCGGGTTATTCAAATGTGCTAAATTGGGATTCCACTTGTGAATATGGGGTGATATTGCCTGTCATACAACGGACGGTAATAAAGATTGATGTTCACTGCATACAAAATGGAGACGCAATATACTGGAGGACAGAAATAAAAGAATTCTTGAAAGAACCTGTCAATGAGAGTAATAGGAAAATGAGACTATGCTCATTAAATTACGTACTAATAGACAAAGAGCTATTCAAAAAACTCTCAGATGGCGTGTTATTAAAATGTGTAAATTTGCAAGAGGCCAAAACAATCATGGCTGAAGTATATGAAGGAATATGTGGAGCCCATCAAGCTAGCCAAAGAATGAGATGGTTAATTGTTAGGAGCGGGTACTTTTGGCTCAAAATGGGAGAATCATGCGTTCAGTACGCAAAATGTTGTTTAGCGTGCCAAAAGCATGGTCCAATACAAAGAGCACCATCAAGAGAAATGTCACCCATTATTAAACATTGGCCGTTTAAGAGTTGGGCGATAGATTTGATAGGAAAGATTTATCTCCCATCGTCTAAGGAACACACATTTATAATAGTTGTGATAGATTTCTTTACTAAATGGGTAGAAGCAATACATTTAAAAGATATTTCTCAGAAAAATATTATAAAATTTATTCATGACCACATTATTTATAGATTTGAGATACCACAAACTATAATGATGGATCACGGAACTTCTTTAAATGGAAATCAAGTGAAGAAATTCTTGAGCGAGTTTGGAATTAAACTAGTAAACTCCACCCCTTATTACGCTCAATCTAATAGACATGCCGAATCTTCTAATAAGATTTTGAAAAATATTATAAGGAAAATGATAAACAAAAATGTCAGTCATAAGGAAGATGATAAATGAAAATACCAGAAATTGGCACGAATATTTGAATAAAGCTTTATAGGCTTATAGGGCGTCACCACGTTCAAGTACCAACGTAACCCCTTTTCAACTCTTATGGACAAGAGGCTGTGTTGTCTATGAAAATTAACGTGTAGTCGATCAGAGTAGGCTTGCAAAATAATTTAAGCGATGGTGAGCACGCAGAATCACTAGTCCAAAATTTATTGGAATTGGACGAATTAAAGTTGGACGTCCTAGATAGATTGCAGGTTCAAAAACGAAAAATGGCTAAATTCTATAACAAAAAAGTTATAGCCAAGTCTTTTAACTTTGGCGATTTCGTGTGGAAAATAATACTCCCTTTGAATAGCAAAGATCCAAAGTATGGTAAATGGTCACCCAATTGGGAAGGACCATACCAAGTGAAAAGTGTATTGCCCAATTGAGCATACCATTTAGAAGATTTAGATGGCACGAAGCATGTGAGGTTCATCAATGGTAAATATTTAAAGAAATATGTTCCTTCCATGCGAGAAGACGAACATATAGAAGAAAATTCTATGCATAAGTGAGAGCATAGTTGAACGACCATGTTCAAGTAAAGCAAGAACAAAATATGTTTAATTAGAATCTTTCATTATCAGAAATTGGTTACAAATCAATACAAAGAGCAAACGTCCTATAAACCGCAGTCAGAAACAAGCTACCATTGTTCCTAAATCAATCACTACAGAAAAGGGTAAATTGGCCTTCGTCGCCTTCCTAAAGCCATCACTGCAATGATGGCCAGAGAGGCACTCTTAACAAGCAATTGGAAATGGTAAATTGGAAAGATGCTGAGAAGACCTTTATTGACCAAGAAATATTTCCTATAGCTCCCATATCGAAGAAAGTATCAAGACAGATAATGAAATTGGGAAAATGATGACTGCATTATCTCTCTGTCAAAGAAGGGAATAGTTGATCTGTTCGATTGAATGACATATGATGGCAACAAACTGATCTTATGTAATGTGGATATGGAATGTGGAGGCGGCGAAGATGTAACAAATAAACAACTTTATAAAGGTTGGAAGGCAAAATGATGGAATGTGAATGGCCATATACGTGCATAGTAATCAAGATTGAAAATCCAAATCTTGGAAAGGGGAGTCGGACTACCAAGAGTTTTATTACATATACAAACTCCACAAGAGAAATGTACATGAATATGGAACGAGGTTAATAATTACATTTTCTGTGGGGAGTATTAGCAATAAAAGAAAACGACAATTATGTTGTTTTAGAATCCATACGAAGGCCATCACACGAGTAAATAAGTAACCATTCCATTGCCAAAACGGGCTGCCATTACAATTCAGCCAACATTGGCTGCCATAAATTAAGAGGACAATAAAACAAAAATTAATGTCCTAACTACAGTTTGCCCCAAGCAGAGTGCATTTGTTCTCTAAGCCTCTCTCACTCGTCGCACTGTTTGAAGGAAGCAGAAGATAGCTCAGTCATAAGCCCTTCATCGACCTCTAGTCTCGAGTAACGCTCAAGCAAGGATTTGCTTCGCTCAACTTCTCGGGAAGCTGTACGCTGCTTGGCTTCTAACTTGGCTTTGCAGTCGTCTATTTTAGCTTGAAGTTCCTTCATTTCTGTAGCTAGGCTCATCATCAAAGAATCTTCAACCATGACGTTAGAGGAGATTTCGGTCAGATCGCTCTTAATTTTCTCAATCTCTTGAAGCAAAGATTCTTTCTCACTCACAACACGGATATATTGAGCCTTATTGGTTTTCAATTCTACGTTCCTAGCCAACAAAGAGCTTATCTCCGTATAAATGATCTTCAGAGTTAGCTTCAAATCAGATGAAATTTTAAGTGAATGAAGCTCAAGTGCTTTAGCCATTTTGTCACTTAATAGCTCAAACTTTTCCTTTTGGCTAGAAGTGCTGGTATTGTTGATGTCCGTATCCATGAAAGATACATAATCAAGTACGGATTGCTTGGAAATGTTCAAATTTTCTTCTGAGAATACAACAGATGAAGCAAAGTGACGACTAGCTGAAGAGGAACGAGATGAAGCGCCGACCTTCATTTGTTCCCAAGAAGTAAACAAATCTTGAATGAAGCGTAGAATGATGTCAGAGTGCCCTGTAAAAGAAAATGCGAACGGTTAACATTTTCGTTACAGAGAATGGAATGAAGATAAGGGTTATAACAAAGGTCGCCTCATAATGTGTTCTGGAAGGCAGGGGCATATCACTGGACGACCCAACAACTTTCCCTTTGTCCGAACAGGCCGACTCTTCCACAACAAGAATATCTATGGGAATCAACGCAGAAATCAAGTGAAGATAAGTCGAAGGTTGATAACATGAGCAAAGAGAAAGTATGATATGTATTACCTTCTGGTTCAACACGAGAGGGGGTTAACGCCCTGAGAAGATGGAAATTCCTCGGTTGGCTACACGATCAGAGATTCTTGGCCTACAGATTTCTCCTTAGGTAAAGTCCCCTTGTCAGATGATTTAGATGAAGAAGCTTTGATGGGAAGCGATGGAACAAGAGCCAATGAAGGTGGAGTCTTCAAAGGAAAAACTGAAGATGAGCTTTTCTGAAAAAATCCAAGTAAAGCATTAATGCATGAAAAATTCACTAGCATGCAAAGGATTTTTCATGAGTGAACGAACTCCAATACCTTCTTCTTGACGATGAGAGGAGCATCATCATCATCATCACCAATGGGCAAAATTGGAGAAGTAGAAGCTGGCCGTTTACGGCTAGAAACGCTAGCTGGTCCAGATGGAGATCTTGAAAGAGAAGTAAGATCCCTGGCAGCTAAGGAGATGGCAGGAATGGGAGAAGCAGATGAAGTCACTGGCCTTTCTAGCGAGTGAAAAGCGTGGTTAACATCAGTTATAAATAGTCGGCGCTTCACAGATAGCCAGAGTTGTTCAAAAATAGGGTGAGTAACGAAAGTAGAATTGAAAGGGGCTAAAGAGAAGCCATTTGTCAAAAGGGTGTTGCGAGCATCGATGGCTTGAGCCTCTATTTTATTAATGGTGTAAAAACGCTCTGTCAAACTTTTAGAAAAGCAAGGAGGAATAGGCCATGTTTGGCCAAAACCAAGCTGGAGGGCAAAAAATTGGGGAACATATATCTCAACTCCCGCCTTGACATTTGTCCCAGTGAGGATGTCATGAAACAACTCATTCACAATCAAAAATTGAGCTCAAATGGGCAAGAAGGTACTCACGTCATTCATGGAAGAAGGGGGGAGTACATAAGTTGGAATCAAATGAGCAGAAAAAGGAAAAAAAGGAAGGGATTGAATCTAAGTTATAAAAGAATGTAAAAACGTCCCTATTAGACATATTAATGGGATGTAGTTAGTTGATGACCATCCCATAACAAGTGGCCATAGCAGGAGGGGTCGATGGAGCGCTAAATTGAGGAAAGTATGCTCTCAACCACAATTGAACGAGCCAAAGAGGCCCACTGCTAGTAGGAGATGCACCGCTTCTTAATTGGAATTGGAGGGAATCCGTGCTTCTATAGAAGGCAGCCAAGAATAATGAGCAAAGGTTAAAAGATCTATCGCGCGCTAACTCATGCGCTATAAGCAGATAAACCATGGAAGGTTTAAGGCTAGGAACACAAATGACATATTTACAGAGCCAAACCTGAAGAAATGCGACACGTTCGACATGGGTGGGTTCAGCGCCAGATTTATTATAAAGTTCTTACATGCCCGAGTAAAAATCTGTGAGTTTTTTGTCAAATTTTGGGGCAGTGCTAGAAACCAAAATGCCCGGATAAATGGTGTCGCCCGAAGGTGGTAGGTTCACGAGGGCACCGATGTCCCTTAGAGTAATAGACATGGGACCCAGTGGAAAGATGAAGATATTATAATCAAATGACCAAAAACTCAATGCAATAGGGAAAAACACAGGGTCATAAATTGGGGGGCGACGAGTAATTTCTAGCAAATCAGAAATTTCTGCCCAATAAAAAATCGCCTTGGTAGGGCCATGTCGTAACATACGTGAATGCCAACAACGGAAGGTAGTATCAGTTTTAGGCCAAGTACGAATACCTCTTTCACGGATTGACTTCAACGGCAAAGGGTTCAGAAAAGGAGGGTCTTGAGTGCACGGGAACAACTGACCCGCCGCTACTTGTCCCACCGAATCAACGTCCTTAAAAGATGGGCCTAAGAAAAACTCATGAAGATCAGGGTTGGCCGACGAGAGGTACGTTGAATTATATATAGCCTGGAGAGAAGCTCCTGAAAGTCTTCAAAGCTAAGGGAGTTGTTTGAAGAGCTTTGTAAAGTCGCCATTTGCTGCAAAGTTTCTCAAAGGATTTGAGAATGTTTGTAGAAAAGAAGCGAGAAGATGAACAGTAAATTTAAAGGTGAGAAGAAACACAGTGAGACAGAACGTGGGTATAATGGAGCGAAGAAGTTGCGTGTTTTTGGGTTTAATAGAGGTTGTGTGATAATGCACCTTTTTAGGGATATGGAAGGTCATTGCTAAACGAGATAATTATTGGGATTCGCCGCTTTTCTCAGATTCTAAGTATCGCAGGAAAGCATAAAGAATGAATATGACAAAAGATTAATAATCGAATATTAATTTTACCATATTGGAGGGTAATTGTTGACATATAAAAATAATAATACCCAATTAAATGGCCCATAGAGTGAATCCAGTTAAAGAATTCAAAGGATGGATCCAAACAAAAATATGTGGAAGCCCAAGACAAAGTTATGCAATGGAAGCCCATCATCACCCAAGCCCAATATACGCCTAAATAGTGGAAGCCCGTTTGTCGCTCATGCTTGAAAGACGTCCGAGTAACGAAGAAACCCCATCGCTCAAGTCTGTGAGACGCTCAAGATTTGGGTGATGGTAATGTATTAGTATTATTTAAAGCGACGGAGAGTTTATTGAAACGGTTCATCCACAATTCAAGAATCCCGATCGCACACAGTTAAATAATGGGAGAAGTGACAGTGGTTATAAGCAGTTTCTTGACAAGTCACCTATCATGAAGAAAGTTGGTAGTTATAGGGCGACAAGCAGTTTTCAAACGGTTTTACAAAGAAAACTGTTACAAAGAGTATAAAAGAGACAAAAGACATAGAAGGAAAGGATCCAATCAATCAACTCTCGAATAAGCGACGGACAGTTTATTGAAACGATTTATCCACGATCCAAGAATACCGATCGCACGTAGTTAAATAATGGGAGAAGTGACAACGATTATAAGCAGTTCCTTGAGAAGTCACTCATCATGAAGAAAGTGGGTAGTTATAAGGCAACAAGCTGTTTCCAAACGGTTTTACAAGGAAAACTGTCACAATGAGTATAAAAGAGACATAAGACATAGAAGTAAGTGATCCAATCAATCAACTCTCGAACAGAGAAATATATAATTTCAATTCCTTTATTTTCTTATCAAACTTTCGAGTTACTTCATGTGCTTGTGCCCTTGGAGACGTTTTTCAAGTTAACAAAAAACTCGGGAAAACCGCATCCGGTTCACTGGTTTCCAGTTGAACCGGTCATTTGACCAGATTTTCACCGGTTTCTATATCATCGAATGCGCGTTTATAATCAAGCAGGTTTGACGATCGATTTAAGGTTTCGTAGTCGAACTGGCTCGTCCGATTCGATTTTCAAAACATTGGTTTGAATCAATAACTTTAAAGCGAAGAATTGAATTGTATTAGCTTCTAAAAGTTAACATATATATTAATTATTTTTAAACAATAAAATTTAGTGCAAATAAATCAATCTAGTTCTTTTGATAGTAGAAAAAGGAAAAAAAACTCCTCGATTTCCCCTTGATGAAGGTGAAACGTGGATGATAAGCCGTTCATTCTTAGTGAGCAAAATTTTAGAAGCACTTTTCTTTAAGCCCTTGTTTGGGCTCCATTAAAATCAAACTTTGGGGAAAAATATATTTTGAAATAGCGATTTTTTTAGGAATGTGTAGTTTAAAAAAAAGGATTAGTTTTGAACTTACGTTTAATATTATTTTATTGAAAAATGTGTAATTGAAAAGAAGAGAGAAATTTTAATGGAACCCAAAAATAGGTTTAATGGAGTAAAGTGTAAGAAAATAAAATCATGCCGACAAGCACTATACAAAATAACACGAGTCTTCACTCGTCCCTAGATTCCATAAAAGGATTTTGATACATATACATCACAATTCATATAAATATTTTACATAATATTAATGACACTCTATTATTTGTTAGTGTAAAATACAATCAACTTTTTCATTCAATCATTTCTCTCTAAATCATCTTTGACACTGCTTCGGTCGTTTCCTTCTGTACAACCAGCAAAAATATGGTATGTGCATGTTTACACTCACGCGGCTCCACACAGATTCTGCATGCACTATGCACGCCACGAGCAGACAAATTTTACTGGTCACTTGAGAAAAATGATAGACAAAAATATACAAACCCGGTTCATGGTTAATTAAATTTTGAGAATTTTTATCAAATAAATAAATAAAAATAATTCTCTTTAAATCTTGTGTTCTTCGTTGTCATCTATATTCTATTATCTTAAGTTCGACCTCAAACTCTCCTCTTGTGCATATTGTATTTATAAATAAATCATTTCGCTTGTGTATCATTAAACATGTACTATTCACTATATTTGGCCCGCATGGAATTAATTTGGATTTCCAATAATTCGTATACAAGACTTTCCTTTATGAGGAATTTAAATTGGACGTGAAAATTTTGTATTGGTTGCAATACTAGAAAAATTGGTAGTGGTCTAAAAAATGTGTCTGCCATTACCAACTAAAGAAATCCAAGCTAAGGTATGCAAAATTGCAAATTGTTCAAACTTCAAAGTTTTAGGGCAGAATTTAAGGAAGACTGCCGTTTAATGTGGAAATTTAAATGGATTAGTCAATCATATGACCAGAAAATACTCCTTAAAATTTTCAACAAGTGATACAATTTTTTTCCCATTCAAATGGAACATTTTTCTTTTGTATTTACCTACCATAGACTTAGGAAAAATGGGTTTTGACTTGCTAGTGATGTATAGAAATTTTTAGAAGGTGTTTTAACATTTTAAGGTTTAAATAAGAGTTCTTCTCCGATTTTGCAACGAGGGAATGGGAGGATCAAAAGTTGTTAGGCATTGACGAAATCTTTCAAAAAAAATATACTCTTACTTAAGTGAAAACGCACAAATCGAATAAGTATTTAATGGAATTTTTGATAACTTCTGTCTAAAATGACTTACGTACCTACAAATTTCAAAATCGTAACAAATTGAAGGAAATGTAAATCTTCCTTTAAAATATTTCGAATGAATGGAATCATATCATATTATTAAAATTATAATCGAATGTTGGGTATATATGAAGTGAAGGAGAAAAAAAAAGAATAAATGAAAGGTTGAACTACAAGTACCCCAAAAGTAGCACTATTGTGAAAAGCGCAACAAACTGGATTCGGATATGTTTTTTTAATGCGGTGTCGTATTCTGATTCTGATGTGACTTGAAAGGTCCCATAGACACAACGAATTGCATAGGCACATTTGCCCAAGTTTATTCCTGAGCTAAAAGTGAAATGATATAAAATTTCTTTATATTTTTACCCTTTTCTTTATGATCAAGTGTTTAATTTAAAAGATAACAAATGCAAATGTGTAGTTGTCTATTAAAACAAGAAAAGAAAAGAAGGGTTATGTTAGAATGGAATTTTTCGTTCATTTAGCCCATTTTTTTATGGCTATAACAAAGAGAAAATGATGTATTAAATAGTGACTTTTTGAATAATATATGATTAAAAAGTAAGAATTTTTTTTAAAAATTTACGTGCAAAAAAAATATATTTTTTAATATGTAATTAAAAATAAATATGAGAAATAAATTATTTTAAAATAAAAAGAATCAAGCAAGGGCTTAAGTTCATTTTTAGTAACAATTGCGACTCTTATGAAATTTGTGGACAGTAATTTAAGTCTCATGCACTCACACAATTTCTAGCCGCACTTGTGAAATGTGCTCCCCTCTTTTATGGTGGACATCACACACCATTCTATTATACTTCGGTACATGCAGGGTCTCATTGCTGGTTTGTGGGTTCCCCATCCAACCCATCTTAAAATATTGACCAAAAACGCAAGGAAGTTGATTGACGTGATTGTTGGGATGTAAGTATATGTAAATGGTTGTTAAGGCAAATAAAATATCTAAATTTAATTCGTATGAGCAGCGTAATTAAATTATAGAAAGTGAAAAGAAAGAAGATAAGAAAAAGAAAAATAAAGTGAAAACGAAATCCGAGAAAAGTAAAAAACTTTCTCCTTAAGACAATATTGTCCCGCAACAGTGTTAATGGACTACAACACTTTTCTTCCAAAATACAATGGATACAACTTGTGGTAGAAACACTTCAAACCATAAGTAACAGGGAATTTAGAACGAAATTTTCTTACTACACGAAAATGATTTTAGATGACTTTTGAAGAGTATTTTGCAAGAGTTTTTGATGTAACGCTCAATGCAAATGATATGGAATGTTTAATGGACGTTCAAAGGGTCTTTTATGTGGAAGAGGAAAGGTTGTGAGTGAAATGTCGCTCCCCAACTCAACAACATTTGCCAAAGGTCACAGCATTTGCTTTCGTTAGACTCTCGCTCAAATGACACTGACACCTTTTCATCAGAACTTATCTCGCTCATCCGTCGCTCGAGAAACAGTCTTCATCGCTCGAACAATGGGCAAGCGATAGAGTTAACCATTCAGCCGTTGGTGTTAACCAAAACAATAATATTCATACAGATATCTTTCCTAAATCGTTCATGGTTCTCATGACTTGTTCATTTTTTACCTTGAACCACTCTTGAGTTTCATAAGTGTTTAGAAAATTTCAGCATTTGAACAATTTTCATTGAGGTGGCCTCACCTCACACTTACATATGTGACCTCCTATTAAGAACATTTTACCATACTCCACTTGACTTAATCAAGATATATGAATTATTAAAAGGATATCTTAACCTTAATATTTTGTAGAAAACACTTTTAATTATAATAGGAATGAGTTAAGAAACATTTTCTCAAGTGCATCATTGAATCTTTATAATATAGTTGTCCCTTTAAAACAAGATCTTGTGATCTCCATTCAACAAATTAGGGTTACCATTATAAAGATCCTTACCTAATAGGCTTTAATCATATTCTTTTCAATAGAAAACATACTTGATCTCTCGATAAACCTTTAGTAAGTGGATCAGTGATATTCTTCTTTGATTTCACATAATATATGGAGATGATACCATTAGAGATCAGTTGTTTATTGGTATTGTGTCTACGACATATATGTCTGGACTTAAGATTGTATATGCTTATTTGAGCTCTTGCAATAGTCGATTGACTATTACAATGTATACTAATTGTAGGTACCGGCTTAGACCAACATGGAATATCTTCCAAAAAATTACGAAGTCATCTTCTCATTCTTTGTCCAAAGTAATAAACTCTGATTCCATCGTTGATCGATCTATCCACGTTTTCTTAGTCGACTTCTATGATATAGCAGCTCCACCAATGATAAATACATTACCACTAGTAGATTTAGAATCTTTTATATCAGATATACAATTCAAATCACAATATCCTTCTAATATCGCAGGATATTTTGTGAAGTGTAATCCATATGTTAAAGTATACTTCAAGTACCTAGGAACCATTGTTACAGCCTTCCAATAATCATGATTTGGATTACTTGTAAATCTACTAAATTTATTCACAGCAAATGTTATGTCCGATCGAATGCAGTTTGTAATATACATAAAACTGCTTATAACCTGTGAATACTTTAGTTGTGACACCTGTATTTTTGACTAAATGTAAACTTGTGTCAATAGGTAATTTCACAAGACTTTTCTCAAGTATATTACATATTTTAAGTATACTCTCAATGTAGTAAGATTGATAAAGTATAATTTCCTTTGATGTTCTAGAGATTTTAATCCTTAATATTACATGAGTCATACCTAAGTCTTTCATATCAAAATACTTTGTTAACATTCTCTTGATATTTAGCATTATTTCGTGACTATTGATCATTATCAGCATGTTGTCTATATATAGACATACAATCACATAAGCTTTTAGTGTATGTTTAATGTATACACACTTGTTACACTCATTTATCTTAAACTCATTAGACAACATTACTTAGTCAAACTTTTGATGCCATTATTTATGAGATTGTTTCAATCCATACAAAGACTTAACTAATTTACAAACCTTCTGTTTGTGATTAGAATAGACGAACCCTTCGGGTTGTTCCATATATATCTCTTCTTCTAACTCACCATTTAAAAATGTCGTCTTTACATCTATTTGATAAATTTCAAGATTATGTAATGTTGCAATAGCAATTAACAACCTTATCGAGGTGATTCTAGTTACGAGTAAGTAGGTATCAAAAAAATCAAGTACTTTTTTTGTCTATATCCCTTAACAACCAATCTAGCCTTATATTTTTCAATGGAACTATCTGATTTAAGTTTCCTTTTGAAAATTCATTTACATTCTAAAGGCTTATTTCCAGAAGGTAAATCAATTAACTCCCAAGTATGATTTTGCATTATAGAATTTATCTCACTATTGATAGTTTCTTTCCAATAGGGTGCTTCTAGTGTAGACATTGATTCATCAAAAGTCTTTTGTTCATTTTCTACCATATAGGTTAGAAAATATGGGTCAAAAGAAGTGGATATTCTAACCATTTTACTACGCTTTGGTTCTTCCTCATATGAAGTGTTATTTGTAGTATCATAAGTTCTTTTATTTGAACTTGCATTTTCCTTATTTTTATTTGGAAAAATATCCTCGAAAAATGATGCATTTCTCGATTTAATTATTGTTCCTTCATATATATCTTGAATTTCAAATTTATGTACAAGGAAATGATATGCACTTCTATTAATGGAATACCCATGCAATCAATCGTCTTATGACCGATTTTCAATTGTTTAGGCTTACGTGATTCAACCTTAGCCAAACACCCCCATACTTTCAAGTTATTGATAAGAAGGAGGATGATCATTCCACACTTCATATGAAGTTTCTTCCATTTTCTTAAATGGTATCTTGTTAAGAATGATATTTGCTGATAAAATAGCTTCTCCCCACAAGTTCTGAGGTAGATCCGAACTTCTCAACATTGAGTTCTTCATCTCTTTAAGGGTTTTATTTTTATGTTCAGCAACACCATTTGATTGTGGTGAGTAAGGTCCCGTTATTTGATAAATGATTCCATGCTCCGAACAATATTCTTCAAATGGTGCTCCATATTCACTACCTCTATCATTGTGAATATTTTTTATTTGTTTACCAAGTTGGTTTTCAACTTCCGTCTTATAATAATTAAAGACATCTAAGGTTTCGTGTTTACTTCGTAGTAGAAAGATATAACAATATTTTGTACAATTATCAATGAAAATTATAAAGTATTTCTTACCACCTTTAGTTTGAAGAAATTTAAAGTCACATATGTCGTTATGTATTAACTCTAAAGGTGGCATATTCCTTTGAATTGAGTGAAAAATGTTTTGGCCAATTTTGCTTCATCACGGAAGTATCTTTTACCAACATATATCTCATTTTTAAGTGAGTACAAATTTATCGAATACGAATATAAGTTTAAAATCATTTTTAGTAAGTAGAGACCCGGATACAAGATTCTTGTGAATGTCTGTTACATATAGGACATTGTTTGGTACGAGTTATTTAATGGATGTCATCTTCAAAGTAACTTTCTATTTTCCTTCAACTTTAGAACTTGCAGAATTTTCCATAAAAAGTTGTTCTCCAATTAATTCTTTAAAGTTGGAGAACATAGTCTTGTATGCACAAATGTGATGGGTGGCACCAGTATCAGCCCATCATTCTCTTGAATTTCCAACTTTGTTACATTCATAAACAACCGCTGAAAGATTCATCTCTTGTATTCCTTCAGAAATGGTGTCTTTTTCAACCACATTTGCTTATGCGTTCTTCTTAGGTTTTTGACATTCATTAGAGCGATGTCCGACTTTTCCACAATTGTAACAGTTGCCTTTAAACTTCTTGACACTATTGGAGTTGTCCCTTTTTGGTACAACACTGAGATCTTACGTTTCTTGTTGACAAATTTCGAACCAATTTCAACAAAATTTGCTCCAAGTTGAACAATAGATTTTCTTTCGATATTTCTATTGTCTTTCTCGATTCTCAAACGGACTATCAATTCCTCTAAATATATTTTTTTGTGTTTGTGCTTGAGATAGTTCTTGAAATCTCTCCATATAGGAAAGGGTTTCTCAATGATGGCTGCAACTTGTAGGGGCTCACTTAATTCCATCTTTTCAGCATGTATATCATGAAGTAAAATTTGAAATTCTTGTACTTGACTTATCACAGTGTCGGAGTATACCATTTTGTAGTCCAAAAACTTGTCAATAATGAATTTCTTTATTCCGGCATCTTTGGTCTTGTACTTATTTTCTAACGAATCCCATAGATCCTTGACCGAGTCCATTGAATTATACACTCCATAAAGTTTATTGTCCAAACCATTTAGAATATAATTTTTGCAAATAAAATCCTAATGCTTCCATGCATCAAATACAATAATCGACTCACGATTATTTTCTCCTTCTTATACAGTAGGAGCCATTTCTTTTAGGAACTTTACCAAATTCAAAGTAGTAAGATAAAACAATATATTTTGTTGCCATCTTTTAAATTCACACTCCAAACTTTTTTCATTTTTTTCTATGTGGGATGTGAGAGTTTGATATAGATATGGCCAAAGGCGGACCATATGATTCGTACCATTTATTGTTTGACTTGAATGAGTCTCAACATGATTCATTTATATTATAAACAGAAGTTCAATGTACAAAATAATAAAAAGAAATGAATAGCACACAAAGGCTTATTCCAAAAATGAAGAAATGATGTAACAATCACAAACAAAAGGATATTGTCTTAAGTTTGGTGGGACGTAAGTACATGTAAATAGTTGTTAAGGCAAAGAAAATATTTAAGTTTAATTCGTCGGAGCGTAATTAAACTCTAGAAAATGGAAAGAAAGAAGATAAGAAGAAGAAAAACAAAGTGAAAATGAGATTCGAGGCAAGTGAAAACACTTTCTCCTTCAAATAATATTCCCTTGAAACAGTGTTAATGGACTACGGCATTTGTCTCCCAATGTACAACGGATACAACTTGTGGTAGAAACACTTCAAACCATAAGTAACACTGAACTTAGAACGAAATTTTCTCTCTAAAATAATTTTAGAATGACTTTTGAAGAATATTTTGCAAGAGTTTTTGATGAAATGCTCAATGCAAATGATATGAGATGCTTAATGGACGTCCAAAGTGTTCTTTATATAGAAGATGAAATATTGTGAGTGAAATGTCACGTCCCAAACTCAATAACATTTGTCAAAGGTCGCAGCATTTGTTGTGAATGGGCTCTCGCTCGAGCGACATAGACATATTTCCATTACAACTTCTCTTACTCACCTGTCGCTAGCCTATCGCCCGATCGATAGGCGAGCGATAGAGTTAGCCATTTTTGAGCCCGTATATCTTCTTTTCTATTCAATTTTGGATCGTAATTTCTCATTTATCCGAAATTGATTTTGAAATTCCAAATATATCACGACGATCTACTTGACGAGTAAAACAAGTTTGTCTATTTATATTACTAATTTCACTATCGGATCAAATTCGAATATTTGGTCGAAATTAACACGAGAGTCACATTTCCATAATTTATTTTCATTCTCTAAACCAAATTCCACAATGATTTCTTAAGGGTACAATGTCGATCTACGTGCGTGACAATGTAGTACATGCCTACAATTGTGACGTTATTGAATTGCAAATTCAGCATTATGTTGACCTTAGAAGGGAGAAACAATCCTTCCATCTCCAATCTTGTAGGGATGTCCAGATCAAACTACCGATCTAAACGTGGTATTTATATAAGTAAAGGAAGCTTCCATGTCATTTGTCAACACGAGCTAATTGTCAATGTGTGATAGTGAAATTTATTGTCCATTTTAAACAATATGAAAGAAGAGAAAAAAATATTGTTGTGTTTGATGAATATTATTGAGCAAAGTGTATTTTAAATAGTGATATGATGGAAAATATGTAGTTAAAAAGTTAGGAAAAATTATTGATGTGATGAAAAATATTATTTTATTGAAGAATGCGTGATTGAAAATGAATTTTAAAAAAATATATTTCAAAAGAATGTATATCAAACATGGCATCTTATTTTAACATAATCTAATTTATCGTACAAACACGCCTTCAATGATGATAGAATAAAAAAACTAAGGTGAATCTCTCAAATGGACGGATTATACATAGAAAACAATAAACAAAAACAAAAACAAAAACAAAAACAAAAGCAAAAGCAAAAAAGCAAAGGCAACGGCGGAACATCCGACTGGTATACTCTCAAAAATGGTCTCCACTTCTGATTGCTGTCCCCTCCTTTCGTTTTCATCCTAAACACACGAACAAGTACCCATCAATCCTATCTATTCCTTTTCACTTCAACCTATACTTACAAATAATTTTACTATAAAGTCTGTTGTACAATTATGATTGACAATCATATGTCGTCAAAATTCGAATTATTGATATAAAAAATAATTTTTAATAAATTTTAAAATAAATGAATATAATGATGATAAGTGTGTAGTCAACTAACATTGTCAACAAAGATTGGGTACCAATAATTTTAAGCCCATATACTCGAATTAGTTGCAACCTGTTGAGTTTGAATACATAAAGAAAAGGGTTTTGTTTTGTGGAGTATTATTGGGAAAAATTCGGTGTATTGGAACTGTACAACTCCGCGTGATCCGAAAATGGAAGATCAGTGCTTAGTGCTTGACGCTGCGTTCTTTTGAAGGAACAAGTCGACAACTTTTGCCTCCAACCAACGTCGCAGATACACAGTGATACACGCATGTATGCATATATCAGTGTTTGTTTTCTTTAGATTTCTCGTTTTTTTTACAAGACACATACAGATATACTACACACTTGTAGCTTAGAGCTACATGATCACATGGGTTTATGATTTTCTGAGAATCTGCGTGGAAAAATTGTATACTTTTCTTAAAGTATTAGCAGATGAAGAATTTTAGGAAAAATTCAAGATTGGGTTTCATTTCTTGCTAAGGCCAAAGACTTATCAACAGAATATTTTGATTTAGAATTAGAAATTTGAAATCTGGGTTCTGATGATTTTGGAATATTCATGTAAAACAAGAAGAAAAAAGTCCTTTTTTTTTTCTAATTTTCTTGAGTGAATCTTGATCTCTTGAAGTGATGATGGTGGCGACTTCGGCCTGTAAAGACGATGGCAACATGGTGATGGATAGTGGCAAGTACGTGCGGTATACTCCTGAGCAGGTTGAGGCTTTGGAAAGGGTGTACCATGAGTGTCCTAAGCCGAGTTCATTGCGCCGGCAGCAGTTGATCCGGGAGTGCCCTATCCTTTCGAACATCGAGCCCAAGCAGATCAAAGTTTGGTTTCAAAATCGAAGGTATAAAATTATACTAGTTACATGTACTTACGTCCCATCAAAGTTTGTCTCATTCGTGTGTGACTACGTTGAGCTTAATCATACTAGTTATGTCTTGTTCGAGTTCGAATATATTGAGTTTAATCATACAGTAGATTTATCCCTCGTCTGCAGATCGGCTTACTAAAAGTAAAGGTTATATTGGTGAATGTTTTATTCAAGGGTCCATTCATTTTTGTAGTATGTCACACTAAAGTTTGAGGGCCGTTTTGTGTGAGACAGACGACACAGACCGGGAGGCGTGGCTTCGTGATTATAGTTTAATCTGAAAACGTGCAATAGCGAGTAAACTTAGCTTCATGTTGATACTGAAACACTGTAAATCTACGTTTTCTTTGCTTGAAAGATTCGTGTTTGCTTTATTTATAGTGATTTTACCTTAATTTAATGTGTGAGTTATCTGTATTTGGTGATTGACCATAATTTTATGGATCACTTCATTAATATTTGCGATTTATTAACATTTTTTAATTTAATCCAGATGCCGGGAAAAGCAGAGAAAAGAGTCATCACGGCTTCAAGCTGTGAATAGGAAGTTGACTGCAATGAATAAACTGTTGATGGAGGAGAATGATAGGTTGCAGAAGCAAGTTTCACACTTAGTATACGAGAATAGCTATTTCCGCCAACACACACAAAATGTAAAGAAAATTTATTTCCACTTTTTTTTTCTACGCATGGGAGAAGGAAGCATTTAGTTTAATCTTTTTGGCTGTAGAGAATATAACAGGAAGGGAAATAATAGACTCACTAGGCTTTAGTGAATTAAGGATGTAAATAGTCATTTAGAGGCAACTCTTCGTTCTTTCTTCCTGTAGATCTAGCAACGAAGTGAATGGAGTGGAGAAAAACGATCCTTGCTTACAAGTAAATTTACTTATAGTTTTAAAATAATAGTTTCTTTATGGGTGAAAAGTCTGAAATCTGAGGGGAAAAAAAAGAAAAAAAAAAAAGGAAAACTATGTTGAATGTAAGGTAAGAGTTTCATAGCAAGAAACCTTTTTAACTTAAAAGAAAGGGAGCATATCCAAATATGTTTTGAAACTTTGAACATTTTTCTAAAGCTTAGTCAACACATGCTCTTGGATTAAAACTGATATTCTTTCGTTCTTTAATTTTTGTTGATTTGGTAATTTTTTGAACAATACCAGACATATTTGGTGCTGGAGTGTATAAATGTTGTTCTTGTTTTGCAACCAGCACTTTAATACTTTCAATGCTCGTTCTAGAAATTCTTTGTTTCATTTTCTTAATTGGTTTTTTTTTCCCCTTTTGATGCAGGCAACAACCCTTGCCACTAGGGATAATAGCTGTGAATCGGTGGTCACGAGTGGTCAACAACACTTAACTTCTCCAAGTCCTGCAGGGTTAGTGGAGAATGTTTCTTGTTCTTTAGGTCTATTACTCTTTTGTTCTTCACGTTGCATACTGTTTTTGTATGTTTTTTCCAGACTTTTGTCCATTGCAGAAGAAACCTTAACAGAGTTTCTATCAAAGGCCACTGGAACTGCTGTGGAGTGGATCCAAATGCCTGGGATGAAGGTTATGATATTCTTTGGTTTCAATTGTTTTGAAGTGATAACGTCATTATATCCATTTTTTTTTTAAAGAAAATAAAATGGGCGAGAAAAATCTTGACGAATTGAGAAAACGCTCATTTATCGTTGTTGTTTGTATTATTTAGTTATGTACTCTGTCGTCCTCAAATTGTTAGTTCTTTTGATGTGCAGCCTGGTCCGGATTCCGTAGGAATCATTACTATTTCTCATTGTTGCACTGGTGTAGCATCACGTGCGTGCGGCCTTGTGGCTCTAGAACCTACAAGAGTAAGCTTGTCATAATATTCATTCAATAAAATTCTCTCGCTTCTCTGATATTATTTTCTAGATCGTTTGGCTGCATGATCATCATTGATTCATTACTTCCATTATTATTTTTTACCCTATAAATATGGTCTTTCTCCTTTTAATCTCATATTGAAAAATTATAAAAGTTCTATCATCCCTTTAGTATTTTTATATCTGTTATATTTAGTTTATAGTATGAAAATAATATTAACTTTTACGACCTTTGATCCAGGTTGCTGAAATTCTAAAAGACAAGCTCTCATGGTATCGTGATTGCCGAGCTGTTGATGTCCTCAATGTATTGTCTACTGGAAATGGTGGAACCATTGAATTGCTATACATGCAGGTTGAATTTTATGCTTCTGTGGCAGTCATATGTTATCAACTATCTGGTCAACCTTTTACTTGAGAGATATTTTTTTAATTGATTCAGCTCTATGCTCCTACTACTTTGGCACCAGCTTGTGACTTTTGGTTACTTCGCTATACGTCTGTTTTGGAAGATGGTAGCCTCGTGGTAAGCATTTAATAACTATTTAAGCACAACAAAAAAATAGAGGGAAAATCTCTAAATTTTTATTTTTTTTTCACGCATTATTAGTTTATGATATATTTTTCTCCATATAGATATGTGAACAGTCACTTAAAAACACTCAGAATGGTCCTAGCATGCCACCGGTGAAGGATTTTGTGAGAGCGAAAGTGCTGCCAAGTGGATACCTAATAAGACCATGTGAAGGGGGTGGATCCATTATTCATATAGTTGATCATATTGATTTAGAGGTATGCTAGCCAAACTTTTAATTATATTTGATGACCAGTTCCTTGAGTTCGATGCCTTAACACTTCTATATTTTGTACTTTTAGCCTTGGAGTGTACCTGAAGTGTTGCGTCCACTCTATGAGTCATCAACATTGCTTGCTCAGAGGACAACGTTAGCGGTAGGACTGTGAAGAACAATTCTCCCATGATTTTCACATTGCATATATTATAACTTATTGATAGAAGTTGTTTGTCCATAACTTGGAACGTTGCCCAATAATAATAAATATGGTTTATTTTCAACTTATCTAGTTTGAAATGATGGAAAACTTTTGTCCAGGCTTTGCGCCAGTTGAGGCAGATTTCCCACGAAGTTTCTCAACCGAATGTCACCAGCTGGGGCAGAAGACCAGCCGCTTTGCGAGCTCTTGGTCAAAGATTGAGCCGGTAAATGGAAAACCTTTTTTGCTCAGCTTAGCCTTATCCCTATCTAGGGGGATTTTACAATTTAGTGATATTTCTTAGTTCTAGATAATTTCTGAACAAAAACCAATCCTATACTACATACCGAAGTTTACTTATCTTATTGCGCAGAGGTTTTAATGAAGCTGTAAATGGGTTCACGGACGAAGCTTGGTCTATGATTGAAAGTGATGGCATTGATGATGTTGCTGTTCTTGTGAACTCGTCCCCCGGAAAATTGATGGGCCTTAATCTTACTTATGCTAATGTATTTCCATCCACGATCACTTCGGTTCTCTGTGCTAAGGCTTCCATGCTTTTACAAGTACGAGATTCACTTCCGTGCAAAACTTGCTTATTATCATGTGTTAATTATGAGACCAGCAATGCAATTACTGTGTCAATTGGTGTTAACATTTTACTTTCTGTCAGTTGCTTCATAGTGGATGAATAATGCCTTAATCAATCACGTGTTAGCTTAATTAGAATATGACTTGACTGTGAAAATACTGTGATTTATCAAGGCTTTTGTTTGGAATAATAAGAAAATTATGTATTTAAGTTGACGTGTTACTTAAATTTACAATTAACAACTTATGAAGGAAGGGCTTCAAATTTATCCTCTTAGTCTTCAGCTAAATCTTGCTCTAATCGACATTAATGGTTGATGCTTCAAAGGCTTAATTATAGGATTCTTCACATATTTTTTAATGGGATGATTGATGTTCTTTTTGGTCATATATCATTACTTATTATTATTCTATTTCTTCTTTTGTCAAGAACGTTCCTCCTGCTATACTCTTACGGTTTCTGAGGGAACACCGATCAGAGTGGGCTGACAATGGAATCGATGCCTATTTATCTGCTGCTTTTACAGCTGGTCCTTGTAGTTTACCTGTGGCTCGAGCTGGATATTTTGGTGGGCAGGCTATTCTTCCGTTGACTCACACTATTGAGCATGAGGAGGCGAGTAACTTGGTTTTACATAGTAGAATATTTGTCAGCTGAAGATCATTGTATTATATTTGACATCAGAATATTTGTCAGCTGAAGATCATTGTATTATATTTGACATCAACTGTGGGATCATCTGTTTGATGATGCTTTATCTTTTTGTTCGTATAAAACAGTTCATGGAAGTGGTTCGGCTGGAAAATGTTAGTCATTTTCGAGAAGACACGATTATGCCCAGCGACATCTTCTTTTTGCAAGTAAGTTGTAGGTCTCTGAGTGAAATTCATGCATCTAGGACTTATCTGTGCTGCTATGTCCATGTTTTGTCATTACAAATCCAGCTGCAACCATGTGTTGGACTGACTGTGTTGCCTAATTATACTATACACTTTTCCCTTGTCCAAATATTTTGCACATTGGGTAGTTCACGCATTGATTTTTATGTTCAGATTTTGTTTATTATTAGCTCACGGAGTTGGGGATTCAGGTTAAATCCAATAACACCATGCTAAAAACATAGTTAATTTGATGTTTCACCAGATTTGGACAATATAAAGTAACATCTTACTGTATCTGGCCTACCATGCATGATGCATGTATATAGAATAAAGTAAATAATCGTTGTAATATCGGTTGCTCAGCTCTGCAGTGGAGTGGACGAAAAAGCTGTTGGCAGCTGCGCAGAATTAATATTTGCGCCAATAGATGCCTCGTTCTCTGATGATGCACTCCTCCTTCCGTCTGGTTTTCGCATAATTCCTCTTGATTCTAAAGTAGTAAGTGTTGTTTCGTATGCTATAATTGGTTGACATTGAAGGAGTCTTGGCTGATATACTATCAAAAAATAATGTAGGATACTTCTAGTCCGAATCGTACACTGGACTTGGCATCGACTCTTGAAGTTGGACCGGTAGGAAACAAAGCGTCTGGTGATTGTTCTAGGCACTTAGGCAGTGCAAAATCAATAATGACAATAGCATTTCAATTTGCATTTGAGATTCATCTTCAACAAAATATAGCAGCTATGGCTAGACAATATGTTCGCAGTATCATTTCATCGGTTCAGAGGGTGGCATTAGCACTCTCCCCATCTAATCTTGGCCCTCAAGTTGGTTTGCAGCCACCTCCTGGTACACCAGAAGCGCAGACACTTGCGCTTTGGATTTGTCAAAGCTATAGGTAATTGGTTGATCCTACCCCACAATTCTCTCCTTACATTTTGGACATTTTTTCAATATTTGAAACTTGTGTTATATTTTTATTTGTTTCAAATTGTGAGCTACTGTGTTTTTACTTTTTATTTGTATCTTTCTCATTCCAACGCAGAATTTTATATAATGTACTGATAATATCATTTTCCTTGCCGACTTATCGTCTTGTTTTGCAGATTTTTCTTCGGTCTGGAGCTACTCAAACCAGGCAGCGAAGGAAGTGAATCGATTGTGAAAGCTCTTTGGCATCATTCTGATGCTGTGATGTGCTGCTCATTGAAGGTAATGTTTGATTGTTTCTTTCCTTGCAAATCTATGCATTTGTCATTGATCGGGATGATGAATGAATTTATTTTTTTATTTTTTAAAATTTTGTCTTGCTTATTATAAGTTATATTGCTATAATTTGTTATTAAAAATAGAATTTCCAAAAAGAGTTATTTTTAACCCCAATATGCAAAGCTCCGATGAATTTTGTAAACTAGTGTTCTCATGTCTAATAGTTGTGGGTCTGATAAAATGTGATTGTTTCAGTATTTGTATCATATATTTATTCTCTTTGTTTTGAGACTTGCTAGAAAAAGTAACAGCACCAAATATTGCATCTTGTAGAAAATGGACATGTATTATCATTCATAGAGTTAGAAGTTCTCATGGCTCGTGACGCATGCAGGCATTACCAGTTTTCACATTTGCAAATCAGGCAGGACTTGATATGCTCGAGACTACTTTAGTGGCACTTCAAGACATTACACTGGAGAAGATTTTCAATGACAACGGTAGAAAGGCACTCTTCGTCGAGCTTCCACAGATTATGCAGCAGGTATTATACTTCGAATATACTTAACTATTCATTAATCGCTGTATTAAACTTTGTCAGGTTTGATTTTCTTTCAGAACTACTGAAATATGCTGCGATTTTTTGAACTCATTTTCTTTATCGAGTACCTACTAGAAAGTTAATATTTTTATTTTGAAAGGCCAGACTTCAAAATATGCAATCCCAAAACGTAAATTTAGGCTCGGAAGCGAATGCGAATTCTCATTTCGGTTTAAGCATAGATAAATTACCTATCGAGTACATGTAGAAGTCCTTGTTCAAATTCATGAGGAGCTTTTCTAAAACGGAGAAACAAAAAACTTGTATTGTTCTTCGACTATGTTGGGCCATAATTGAACAAAGGTAGTGGTAAATAGGATATGGTTGCACTTGAAGTAGACCGAGTGAGCTTTTCCTTTTATTTTTGAAAATCGGTGTGCCTCATGTGCACGGGTTGGTTTGATCTGAATAATCGGAAACTGGTCTGGTTATAACTTATAAAATGAAATGAAACCCGATTGTTCAACTGGTCAATGAATGTTATCTTGCACATGCACATTTCAAGTTGTTAATTCTTTGCTCACAATGATGATGATGTCGTTGATCGGATCTTTCGACATGCAAACACTTTTAAATGCTTATTTCTCTAAAACAACTCAGTAATTGTCTCGTTTTATGCTTTTGGCAGGGTTTCGTCTGCCTTCAAGGTGGCATCGCATTGTCAAGTATGGGTCGACCAATCTCCTACGAGAGAGCAGTTGCGTGGAAAGTGTTGGATGAAGATGAAAATGCTCATTGCCTATGCTTCATGTTCTTCAATTGGTCTTTCGTCTGATCTTAAACATCATGTTAGAATTCAAGGAAAACTAAATTATGCATAACATTTGACCTCCTCCTTTGAATTGGACTGTGCTCCCAAGATTGTCCTAGCATACGATTTTCTTATTTATGCGCAACTCTTGAAGTCGATGAAAACGAGGTTTTTAAAAGTAATTTAGCTCTATTAGTTTTAATAAATGTTTTGAATTTGAAATTATCGTTCTTTAGTAGCAAGTCACATAAATTGTCTTTGGCTCGTGTCCTTCAACGACTAGTTGTTGGAATTTAAGGGTTATATAAAGATCGATTATGTGAATTGGAAAATCTCCAGCAAACGCGTTCAAATGCAAAAGGTGAATAATAAAGAGTCATGATCTTTTGATAAGGTGTAATTTAGATCATCAATCTTGAAAGTATGTAATCTAACAGTTGAAATTAATTTTTCCAAAATATGTGACCGTTAGGAAGTGACGCGTGGATATCTATAAATAAGACCTATCTAATTCCTTTTTTTAAAATTCCAAATCAATTCCATATAATTGATTTCTAATTCTTTTCTTCTTCAAATTATGTTAAAATAATTTTCAAATTATTTTTTGAGTTTCGTGTTCGATGTTTAGTGTTCGATGTTTAGTATTCGATATTCTCCGTTTTAGAGGAGTACGGTCAAGGTAAGTTCATCGGACAAAATTAATATTGTATTGTATTAATTTTGGAAGAAGCGTTGTATCTTGAGAAATAGACGTCAATTTAATCTTATTAGTATCAGTGCAAGGAGCGAAATTTTTCTTAAAGAAATTTACATTCGCATATCTCGCTTCAATTCATATCCTTCTATTTTCTACGTTTCAGTAAGTCATGATCTCATCGTATTTTCATGCACATGTCTTGTTTCGGATTCTATTTGACTTTTGCAAGTGTAAGTCGCGATTTTATCATCATTTCATGCAAATAGTTTTTATTAGCGGAATATAAATTATGTACCAATTTTTCTAATAATCTTAAGACAAATTTTTCTTTGTGTATATTTTATATTTTGTTGGTTCTGCATGTAAACAATTAATTGATGTACTACCTATCAATTAATCCGTAGCATTAAAATATGAAATTTTATGCAATATGTTCACGTTCACTCCATGTATGTTAAATAGATACATTAATTTTATATCGAGTAATGCTATACGTATAGGGAAAGTTTCATATAATTCATACAGGGGGACATGGCGCAGTTTCATTGCAACTCAAAAAAATGATTTCTTCAAAAATGATTTCTTCATGAAAATTATTACGTTGTGATTTATTGTAGTTAGTGCTCACAATTATATGCACTCTGGAAAAATGTGATTTTGGACTTTTATTTGTGATTACTGCCTTGTGAAAGTGCATGGATTAAGAACTTTCACATACATAGCCAAGTAGTTTGGTCCATGGTGGAAATTCTTGTGTGGTCATTGGTTAAGGAAAACATATAGTTGTATGTTTTCCGATGTCGATCGACATGATATCTGATATGATCAGAAATCTTTCATGATATGAGGCATGAATGACATGTAAACAAACTTTTTCCTCAAGCCATCATAGATTTTGGTAGACCAAGACTATAGAATGGGAAATTAATCAAGTATTATGAGAGAGGCAGTATACTCCACGTTTGTTGGCAAAATTAAAAATGAAAACGTATTGCTTTTGTTAGAATTAGGGTGTGACCCGTATTCTATTTAGAAAACTATTTGAAAATTCTATTTGAATGCTAGTTGGAATTCAATTTAAGAGTTATGTTGAGGGTTTGGGATTTGAAGAATACTTGAAGGAGTCCAATTTGCAATAGGAAAAGAAGAAATCATGCAAAGAGAAGGTAGAATCATGTCTAGCACTTGCTATGCTCTCCAGCACCGATCAAGCGCTAAGAATAAGGAAGCCAAAGCTCACTAGCTGCGAGGAGGCCGCTCGAGCGGTCGGCCATCGCTCGACCTCTGCGATTTGTTCTAGTTGAACCCCACTATATCTTAGTCTCCTCTTTGCACACTGTGTGAGGAGTAAACCTCTAGAAAACTCAATCCTCACATTCTACACAATAATTTGTAATCCTTCATTATTGATATTAATAAAATTCTCTTCTTCTGTTTGTAAATCTTGTGTTCTTGTTTAATCTAATTTTCATATTGCCATTACCATAGTATTATACTCGTTTAAATCATAACGACTTTTCATGAGCATAAGTCTGTTGAAAATGCAACTGCCATTTGCCAACCGTCATATTCTACGTTGTTTATATAATAATTCACAGGTATGCATTTAGATTCGGATTCCAAATAAGTTAATTTAGTTAGTGTCTGTTCATTTTAAAAGGTATGTTAGTTCCATTTGGTTTTGCTCGAGGATGTACCATTCTGGTAATGGAATGGAAGGTTTATAACGAGGGGACCGTGCTAGGACGATAGAAGGAATCCGATAGCCATGGATGCCATCTTTTTAAAAAAAATGATTAGCCTCTTGTGAATGACAGCTTATTCTTTAGAATTTTGCCATTATCATTAATGCTTCTCTTTTGTGTATTCATTTTAAATGGATCCAATAACCCTTCACGTGGGTGGATATTTAAAAATGAAACTATAATGACTTTCCTCGTACTACCTTCCCAAATTATAAACTGCCAAGTGTTTTAGTTCCTAGTGTGGAACGTCTGTTTATCAACTGCTAAGTGTTTGTCTCTTATAAATGTGAAAGTGTGTAGACTTTAACGAGACATTGACATTTCTAATCATTCTTATGTTGATTATAGGTGGAATAAAATTGTTTATTCGGTAGATAGACATAATTAACGATATGATCAAATTTTAAATAGTGGACGAATATTATGTTGTTAAGCTCGGTCCTACCCAGTATTGCGAGGGCAGGGTTGTTTTCATTATATTCTCAATGAAGTTCGAATTCATCCCAAGATTTGTAGGGGAGTGACATTGCTTTCTTCAAATTAGAACATTAAGATATTTGAAAATATTTGAAATGATAAACTATGCTGTAGCGAATACCTTGTTAAGCTTAAAATGTGTCCGGTATTGGAAACTTGGATATCCAATGTAGGGATTCAAATCTACAGGTAAATATGTTTTATTATTGAGAGTGTAGTTGTTTCATAAAACTCCTCAATACAATTAGAGAATTGAAAGAAATTAAAACTTTCAATAAAATTCTAGAAGGAAGCACGATAGCTTCAAAGTTTTCGAAGGATTTTCTAATTGATGACAATTTGTGCCTTTTATATCATTTGATCAAGATAGTAGCTATAAATGGAATGGCACACAATATTGTATATAATGGTAAGTCTCGACGTATACATCATAGATATTAATACCATTTGACAATTACATGGTCGGTCCTAAAAATTTTGAGAACATATGCGACTATTTATTATGAGAACCTTATACATAACTTCTTACCAGCATAGAAATATTAAATATGTAAATAACCAGCATACTAATATTTAAATGAAGAGTGTGTACAAAAGAAATTATAGAAATTTTTTAAATATAAAAGTAATAAACTAAACAAGTAAAAACAAATCTTTTTTTGAGCCCCCATCTTTGGAAGCCCGATTGGAGGCCCTAAGCCATTGCTTTAGTGGCTTTGGCTCAAGGTCGGCTCTGGACATTTATTCTCAAATGGAATAATACTATTTGTTTTGTTGAAGAATAACTTCTCGAATCTGTTTATAAATGAATAATCTAGAGAGAATAGACTGCATCAAGGAAATAGGTATAAAGCTAAAACTAATGGGTTGGCTTAATGGAAACCTAACTTGGCGATTGGAGATCTCACGGACTAAGTTTAATAAAAAAAAAAAAAACTAGTTATGATTGACCGGTTAGATGCACTTCGAAGTTTCAATTTCTCCTCATTTCTATAATGCAAATAAGTCTTGTTTATCAAAGATTGTTAGGATGAGCTATGCTTTTAATAATAACTATATCTTCTCCATAGTATAAGTAGGATATTGTAGGGTACTCTTTATAAAATATCTAATGAGAGTGTGAACTTGGCTAATTCTATGAGAATTTTACTTATGAGAATTCTTTAGCGCACTTGTAGAACCAAGAAAGTTCAAAGCCAAAATAATGAACACAATAGAGAATCAAAGTTTGATATGAAAGATAATGTGTTCGATCTGTTATCTAGGCTTGTAATAATGGCCGCCAGTTCAAGTAAGTCCCATAGATTCTTACTAAGGAATGTTCAAAACAGAAGCTATCGATCCTCAGACATTATATTTCAATTGTACTATTCTTCATCTTCCTTGTCCTGAGTCGTTTTCTTCCATTCATGTGTGGTCCGCAATCATGGGTCCCACCACCGGCGCTGGAAATCGCGACTGAAAGTTGCGTTTTCGCTTTATTCGAAAAATAGGGCTTTAAATTTTGATTGTGAGGATTTGTTGATTTTGCAAGACCATGAATAAGTGTGCCCTGATAAGTATAGTCAACCAATATGAAGGAAAGGGCGTGGTTCTCGACGGAAAAGGTAATGTAGTCGATTTTTGTGTTGACAAGTTGCTGATTTTGGCTATTGATTTCAGCCAAATCTGGTGACGTTAGGGCTGGTGGCTGGGTGGTATGTGTAAAGGGGAGTGAGGGCTGTCTAGTCGGTTTTTGTGTTGACAAGTTGTTGAATTTGGCCATTAATTACAGCCAAATCTGGTGACATTATGGTTGGTGGCTGGGTGGTATGTGTAAAGGGAAGTGAGGGTTGTCCAATGGTATGGAGTTCCGGTGGTTTGGGTGGTGGTTGGTTGGAGTTTTTAAGGTTTGAAGGTGGTGGTTGACCTGAGTTTTTGGCGTAAGTTGAATTTTTAATTATATATTAGGGATTCATTTGTAATCTTTTGAAATTTTGAGACTATGATTCTAATTTGTTCTTTATTTGATCTTTTCTTTTATTTTTTTTTATTTAAATAAGAGGGTCTTTTCATCATTTTACAACTTTTAATTGAAACAATAGATGAAAAAAATGATTTCCGTAATGAAACGTGAAAATAAAAGTGAAAATGCAAAAAATTGAAACGTAAGGATGTTTTGCACACTAAAGACCAAATGTATGGACATTTTGTGCTAATAAGCCAATTAAGATTATAAGCTCAATAATCATTTAAAGCTTTTATATGAAATATAATTAAATTAACATGCAGGTGGTCCATTATTAATTATTTGGACTTTCCCAAAGCAGATTGTTTTGCATGTGTGAGAGCCGCATATTTGATCAACTTGTACTCACTTCTGCAATAGAATGCAAAAGGTTTTGGGAAATAAAGAAATTTGGGGCCGTAATGCACTTATTGCACTTGACAAAGAACACGAACCTAATAGTATCGAGATCGAAACTAGGCTTGGTTAATTTTTGAGTCTCAAATCAATGAACAAATTTATTGCATTTGTGCATGTAAGTATATAAATGACATATAAAGGCGAACTATCTTTACAAGACTTGGGCCATACAATTCTTATTCTTTAGATGATATGTTTGGTAAACCTTTTTAAAGTTTATAAGCTACTCAATACCATTTTTGTTCATACATTTGGTAAGACTAATAACTTTTATTTATATATTTCGTAAGACCCACTACTTATAATCTACCAAAAAAAAAAACAATTTTGCCAAACATACTCTTGCCGCTATTTGACAACCATTAATTGTGGAAAAGAAAGTTTTGAATAGTATTTTTTTAGGAGAATGTGTGGTTAAAAAGTAGAGAAATTTTTTTAATTTACGTGTAGAATATTTTATTGTGTGAATGTGAAGTTCAAAATAAATATGTAGAAAAAAAGAGTTTGAAAATAATGGTTGTCAAACATGGACTTAATTTAATAAGCAATAGTTACCGAGTTAGATCTCATGAATTGTCTTAATAACTTTGGTTCCGCAAGCAAAGTGTGCATGAAATTCATAAGCACAGTACACGTTTGGTACTTAGTAGAGGACATGATTAGTTAATAGCGAACAAAATTTTAACATTTTTTCTTTCTTAATATTGTTCAATACTATCCAAGCTTTCTACCGTGCCAACTTATAATCAAAACTTTATGGTATCAAAACCTTTTTTGTTTATACATGATTATATGAAATCCAAGTCGAACGTCTTGAAATAGAGAAAATAAATGGAAAGTTAAAAGAAGAGTGAAGGTGGAACTAGTCGAAATAGGATTAAGAAATAGAGTTACATGCCCCCCGGGGCATAGCTCAACTGGTGGAACAATCAGNATTATAATTGTAACACACTATGAACATCTATGTACACATACCTAGATAACTCAGAGGGCATTTCAAGATTTGTACCACTAATATCTATGGCTCTAGAGATGGATGAATTATAACTAAATGAGGTATCACTTGTATTGGAGTTTAAAAAATTTCATAAATCATATTTCTTGAAAAATGTACTTTGAGAACTAGAACTGCTCCGACCTTTTTTTTTTTCAACGTAATATTTATACATTCCACATAACGAAAATTCTACATTTACATGTGATAATTTCACATTCAAGTAATTTAAAATTCCTTTATAATAGTTTCAGTGCCACTAAAATTAACTCGATGGTGTAAACTGGAATACCTGGGTAAAAAAAAAAAAAAAAAAAAAAGAGTTACATGAGATATTTGCCATTTTTAATTCAATGAAAAAATGTGTCTTTAAAGCTCCAAACAAACTCAAATAACGGGACTTGGCAAACTAACAACTACTCAATAGAAAAATTGGGAAACGAGAGAAAATAAAGGAGAAACCAAAAGATTATCCTTAGGAGTTTTATTCTTAGAGTTTCAAATCCGATTTTGAAACTCATTCTTGGGAGCTTTATTCAAGTAAAAGTTTCTATGTTTCTTGTGTGATTATCGTGTTTGTGCATCTCATATGCAAGCATATTTGCAGTCATATTCTATCAGTTATGGCTCCTATTTGAATGATGAGTGTGAGAGTGAGTGTGAACTAGTTGTTTCTCAGTTTTAGTTAACGCATTTTGTTAGTCAAGTATAAAACAAAAAGTACTAGTCGTTTAAATCGGCTGGCTGCAAAACCGGCTGTTAACAGCCGTTTAAACCGGCTGTTTAACAAAACCGGCTGTTAAACAGCCGGGTAAACTAGCTGTTAACAGCCGGGTTTGAACTCGGCATTTCAAAACCGGCTGTTAAACAGCTGGGTCAACCCGGCTATTTAACAGCCCGTTTTGAAATGTTTTTTGGGCCAGATCCGGCTGTTAACAGCTGGATGGGCTGGCTGTTAAGTTGGCCCAAACTTTTTTTCTTTGATTTTTTCATAAT
>CAIGRN010121672.1:0-19568 GCA_903798345.1 Fraxinus anomala | reverse complement strand
TCATCATTTCAAGTAAGTTTTTTGATCCGAAATTCATGTTAAAGAATGCTAAAAATTCTAACAACTGATTTCAATTCAATGCCTTAATCTTGCAATCTGATGATATATGGATTTCTTTGCAGAAAAATGAATATAAATATTAGTACACGGAAATAGATCAAATAAGAACTATACATGAATACACTAATGTTATCTTTGAAAAATAAAATCAAAAGAGTTCATTTTAAAGAAAATTACTTTAATTGAAACAACTCTTTCAGCTTGAATCTGCATCTTCAGCTGAGTTAATTTACAAGTCAAGTTTCCCACAGCATCACTCCCCTGTTCTCCATGAAATTTCTGTGCAAAAAGTTTCTAAAAAAATGTGAAAAGTAGATGAAAACGGATTTAAAATTAAACAAACGTGGCAATCATCATAATTGACAAAGAACTCAATTTCAGCAACACTGAAAATTCCACAAATCGAATTCACCAGGAAGATATGAGTAAAAATAGTGTATGAGAATCTTCACTTTAGTTAAATAAAAATTTCAATTTGCAGACACCTGACAACCCATTGAAACAGAGTATTCATGATTTTTCCAATTTCATATTCCAACCCAAAAAGACATACAGCAATAGTTAAACACTGATCAAAACTTAAATAATAGGGGAGATAAAATAAATTCCCAGAAAAAAAAAAATCAACCTTGTAGCTGTGATCAACTGTAAATTGAATTACATGCAATACAAATTTAGTAAAAATTCAACCAAATCAACCATCAAGAACGAACAACTGACTTTGGATTTTGAAGCAGAATTGCTCGAGTTGGAGAACATTGAATTTTTTTCCTTTTCCCCTTTTCTGCGTTTATTGAATGAATTTACAGAAGTGAAAGACAGAGACAAAGGCTGGGGAGAAATTCGACATGATATGGACTGTATGCAGTAGAGAGAGAGAGAGAGAGAGAGAGAGATAACGTGTGTTGAGGTGCAGGAGAAAATGGTATGATTAGGACGATTAACCACAATTGGTCCACTTGGCAAAATCCTAAGATGGCATATACCACGATTGAGACGCTAGATAATAGTTTAAATGAATTAAATAGATAATTTAATTTCACTTATTATTTGGTATCACGTTATCTAGACTATTGCAACCTAAATAGCATTGTAGCATTATTCACACATTTTAATGTGTAAATAAAATAATATTTATGGATATATTGAAATAAATTTTGATAACTTATAAATGTTTTATAAATTTTGTCGAGTGGAGAATAAAGTGACTGTCCAAATTTTGAATAAGAATAAATTTAATGGTATTTATGTGCCAAACTTTTTTCTATTTACTAAAATGACCACAAGTAAATTGACTTAAATAATCCATTCATTGTCCACTCATTTTTTTCCTTAAATATATAGAGAGAGTTAGAATTGTTAGAAGTCTAAAATTTCAAGAAATTATTAATTTCTGTACCATAGATTAATTGATTCAATGACTATAATTCTAAGAAAGACTAAATCTTTGATAGAAAAAGCTTATGAGCATTGGACAACTCATAATCTATCTACATCTACACTACCTTAAAAGAGAGAATGAGGCATTTACTGTTCATGCTGGTGGAGGCATTTTCACACTATTGTGGTCAAACTAGTTACTGTAGCAAAGCTGGTTCTGCATTATTTGCTTTTAAAAGTTTTTCACTATTTTTCACCGTTCCAACCCATGATATCTTTCTTTTTTCAACAAAAACAAGAGGCATTATTGTCTGCACCTTTTTCCTTCAATCCTACTTTCGTCTGATATTCTTCTTCTACGGAGAGAACCCTTCAAAATGATTTTCACAAAATCATCATGTAAATTATGAGTCACACCTTCATTTTGCTCTTCTTTTCTATATGGTGTTATAGTCTTTTTGCATTTATTATTTGCTGATAGTTTTTTTTTTTTTTTTTGTAACTTTTGTTCAGGTGTGAAAATGATCCAAAAAATTGCGACCGAAATTGGAGATTTGGCCTCTTAGGACCATAAATGACGTGTACACCGATTCAATTTTGGCACAGAGAACTTAAATGAGCTTGTTTCTACAGTTATGCAAAGGGTAGGTGACGTCAATGATCAGCCCTTTCAACTTCTGTACGAAGATGATGATGGTGATAAAGTTCTGCTCACAACATATGGAGATCTTGTAGGTGTAGTTAGCTATGCGAGAGCAGCGGGATTAAAGGTTCTGATATTGTGTGTGGAGTGCAATGATTCGAGTGAAGTTACGACAAATACAGACATACAAATTACTTTCCAATGTATATCCCAGCGAAATACTCAATGTTCCTCCAATGAAATCCATCATTTACTCTCTCCAAAGAGTATAACCACTGCAATCTTTATATAGCATGTAGGCCCGTGCGAATAATGGAAAATACAAAGGTCATCTTTCTAAGGTATGATCTTACTGCATCTTAAAATATTACTTATAAATACATAGAATGGAATACATATACATTTAACCATTAAAATATTTTAATATTATTTCTCATACCAACTAATTTATTAACTTTATCTATCTATTTTAGTTATTATTTCAACTGTGTTTGTACTTGTGCAGGTTCTATCCAGAAATGATACATCGACGAATGGGTTTCATTGGGAGGAACAGGGTATGAAAGAACGTTCTCGAATTATGAATCACATCATATTCAAAAACCTTCAAGTCATTTATTTAGTAAGTTTTCTTCATAGGGATAACATATTCAATTACCATCCCGAAACAACTGCACAAATAGAAGCTGGATTACAAGATCTCATAATATCCTTATTTGTATGATATACCATGATCATTCATAATGTCCATAATAATGATCTACTTGTTTAAATCTATTCTTGCCTGATAGAATTTACAAATCTAAATGTGCACGCTTCTCATTTGACCTAAACATTTAATGTGCATCTTTTGTAATGTTACAGGTACTCTTGTATATGCTTACACAACCGCACTATTTTTTTAACATCAAAGCTCTATGGACGAATACTTTATTACATACTCAATTATTTTTCCTTCCAAAAACCTTATGCTATATGAGATAAAAGACACTTCTTAATCTTAATGACTTCATATTCGTGAGATAATTTGCAGTCTTCCACTATATTAACCAATTGTTTTTATTAGATATTCTACTAGCTAAATTTAATTAGTCTTGCAAATTTTCCCAAAGAAAGGAAGGAGTTGGAACAAGCTTGTAAGTTAATAGTTTTAGATTATGTGTACTCATAGGGCTATCGAAGATTTATTTTTTGAAATATTATAGAGTTATTTCTATGTAAAATTACCTGGATCGATGAAATTAGTTCTTGCTTCGCATTTCAGCTTGCATCAGTTTCATTTTGTTCGCATGTCCTATAATTATCAAGTCTATGAAAAGAACGAAATACTTTATTCTAAGGTTCTTTTTTCTCCACGAGTTAGGTATCTATAGTTTGACATTAAAGCACATCTCTGTTTCATCTTTTACAAACATGAAGTTGAAGGAAAAATAAAAAACCAATTCCTACATATTAGGGTGCAATTTATCAAACAAATATGATACAAGATAATTACCACAATGCCTTCAATTGTCTTTAACTTAAGCAATTAAATTCATGCATCCTTTAATAGCTATTGTTAGACACTATGAAGTTAATAAGCTTGTTACTTTGCCTATTTTTTCTTTCACTGAAGCTTCTATGAATAAAATACTCCATTTGCTTCCCAAAAACTCATTTTAACACCCATATCTAATCAATTCTTCATACTCAACCCGCTAACATTACCTTCAAAAAAAGGCAATACGTATTGCACGGGCATGTCACTGGTATCAGAAAAAATTAACCTCATAAAGGAAAAATGATTCCACTTTCTTCCCCGATTTTTCACAATTATTCACTATGTTTACAAGAATCCCTCACTTTCATGTAAAAGCCCCCTAATAGTCATATTCAAAAGTTAATACACGCAAATAAAGAAAATTACATAAAGCTTGTGGCCCCTGATTGGTGGGGATAAAAATCAGATTTCTAATAAATTTTGATAGAAGTTGATGAAATGTGTAGTTGAAAAGTTGTGGAACTCATAAAATATATAATTAAAATTGATTATTGAAATCTAGATTTTTATTTGTACCAAACTGGGCTATAATTTTTTCTCATAGTTATCTTCATTTTTGTTGGCTTTTTCCCTTCTTTTCTTTTGTTAGCTCCTTTAGAATAAGGCTTACTTGTTTTGTCGTCATTATTGCATCGACCAAACATTGAAAACGAATGAAAAGAGACATTGAATATAACGACTTAGCATCAAAAATATTATTTTTTTGGAATTGTGAAGAAGCCACCGTTTTTGGAAGCTTAATGACAGTACATTATTTTTAGACCAAAAGAAATGAGGTTCTGCCTGCTTAAGGCTACTTAAAAGTGAAAACTCTTTCAGCATCCCACTAAATTTGGAGGATTAGAGAACCTAACTTTAAGGAACTATACAAAGAGCAAATATTAGATGGACAAAGAACTTTTTGATCTCTATCAGTTGAACTTCCAAGCAGAAAGTGAAAACAGTGGAGTTCCTTTCCAACCTAAAGGTAGACACTCGCCATTTGCATCCAGAGTGCAAGATTTCCCACAATTGAACTGATCAACAATCAAGCAAGCTTGATATACAGATGCTGTGCAAAGTTCTAATTCCACCAATCCAGACCTGGCAAAAAATGCTCTCCACACACTAATAGGCACACTTCTAGTAACCCTATCACACCCTTCTGCTGCAACAATGCCATGGATTCCCTCATGATATATCACTGATTCGATTTCCGTTCTGTTCTTGTTGTCCTGTGCCATGCCTTCTGAAATGCTGTCAAGTAAAGCAGTATAGTAGAATAGTGCCTCAACCAAGCGATTCACGAATGAAGGTGAGTTGTGGTCGGCTTCTACTTCAGAAACCACCATTATTGATGGATTGATCCTTCTCATCACTGTCATTAGATTCTTCAAACAGATGGGCTTTGATATCAGATTCCCGAGCATGAATGGAGCATTAACAGCTACAGCTTCCTCGGGTTCAATGTCAAAGTCTTCTTCTCTAAGATCTTTCATGTCTGATAGAAAAACCACCTTATATGAAAAGGAAAAGTTGAAGTACCCAGCAAAGCTTTGTAACCTCTTCCCTGTTTTCTCCGAACTCAGTTTGTCAATAGTTTCAACGGCCGTTATTTTTAGCTGTACAATTGGGTTTGTTATCCGTTCTGCAATATCTTGCATGAAGACTGCCCAATGTAATCCACTCGTGATATGAAAATCAATTTGTGAAGGTTTGATTTCTTTGTAACATTTTCTAAGATGGTCTGTACTGCAGTGAATTGCACAAATTGAGTGTAGGGAAGTTCTTGATTCAATGCTACAAATGCAAGGACGTTTCTTTTCAGACAGGCAGTTTCACCTGTTTCATTCTCCTTTGAAGTACTTCCTGTTTCCTTCTTAATTCTCTCCAAAAGCGCTTCCGCAAAATAATGGACGTTTCTTTGAACTGGAGCACTTGCACTAGATGCAATCCATTGGCAATTACCAAGCAATCTTCTTGCTTGGTCAAATTGCTTGTAGCCCACTTTCTCAGCTGCAGCTAGAAGAAGCTGGGCAAGTTCCACATCTTGTTTATCTTGGATAGACAGACTCGACAGAGAAGAACTATATGGACGCATAAATATGTTCAGATTGATAAGTTTCTGAGAGGAAAACTGCACAAATCTTTCTCCCGCTGGCCTCAGAATTTGCTCAGTTGATAGTTTCTGCCTAGCTTCAGTACTTGCAAAACTTTCTCCATTGAATTTTTGGTATTTCCTTGGAGAAGTACTGACGAGATCTAAGGAATCTGGAAAAAAAGACGACTCCATGGACTCTCTGTTCTCACTTGGAGGTAATAGCCCAGCTTGGGCATTCTCAAGCTGTGGAACTGGTAGAGCTGATGAACATCCAACGTTGTGGCTGCATAGTATTTGTTGATTTCGTCTTTGCTGCAGCTCTTGAGCCTTTGACATACACAGCTGCTCATTGGGATTCTCAAGGTAGAATTTATAGTTATTAAAGAAAGAATTAATATCTTCCCAGTATGCCGTCTTGTGTTTCCCTTCATTTGAGATTGATAACCCAGAATCTCTGACAGAATTACCACCTCCTTCAATTTGATTCAAATTGGAGGAGCTTATCGAAAGGATTAGCCATCTCAGAGCATAGACTAATGTATTATTTACAATTATCCTTTAAGGTTATAACAAACGTGTATGTACGAAACAAGATATAAGGTTTGAAAATATAATATTTGAAAGGACAAGCTACAACGGTGAATCCATCGCATTCTGAAATAATCCCCAAGATTTAGCTTGCTTAAATACACCAGGATGTAAATTAAATTACTATAGAAACGACGACGTACAGCTGTTTTGTATACATTCCCATCATTTTGTAAACAACTATGTTATCTGTCAGCATACTTTCACTTCAACTTTGTTGAGAAATTCAGACATATTGGACGGACTGACACAGCTATTAGGGACAAAGGAACAAAAGAGATTCTTACCTGCTACCACTGAGTTAAGGCAAAATAATAAACTGAACGGCTAAGCATCCTATGACTACCGTCAATAATATTATTTTTTCTCAATCATATTTTTCTTCAGCACTTGTTCTATGAGAATTTCCAAGTGGTTAGAGAATGGATTGGTGTTCCTCTCCATCCAACAACGATGCCCTTCCCATTATGTTCAAGTGTGCAGGAGCTTCCATGTACAAAATGGTTAAGAACTAAATTAACTTGATACCAAGATGATTCGCTGAGTTCAATTTCTGTCATTCCAAATCTTTCAAAAAAATGCCCTCCACACATCAGTTTATACATTTCGAGTGGTTCTCTCCTGACCCTCAGTTGCAACTATGTTCAGAATCCCTTGACTGAAATAAATCCCTTCAAGATTCATTCTGGATTGACTGCTGCGCTCCCTGCAATCTTCCAAGCAATCGAAATAAGCACTATAAAACAAGAGTGCCTCAATGAAGCGATCCACGAATGAAGGAGAATTGTTCAATCGGGTTTTGATACCAATTGACCTCAACATCAGAAAGGAGTAAACAACCACAGTTTCACCAGCTTCAACATTTAAGAGATCTTCCTTGAAGTTTCTCATGTCTGTAAGATATACTGCTGTAAGAATCGCATCATTCTTTAACATAAATTTCGGGTCAAGAAATTTACTTAATATGATGAATTCCAAGATCTTGTGAATGGTTGAATCATCTTACATTCCAAAACTCCAAAATCTGCATTTTCATGTTCACTAATGTGTGAAGGTTTGGGTTCCATCTTAAAAGACCAACCTTATTAAAAGGAGTAACGCAATTATTTATAAGTTGGTTTATATTTACATTTTTATTCGATGTAAGATTCTATCTCTTAACAAGAAGTGCATACATACATAAATACAATATAAACATAAAAAGACAAAGTTATATACTCGGAATGAACGATGAATTGGCTTATTACTGACAACGTGTCTCTAGTCTTACATTTCCCCTTTGGAAGATGGGGTTGGCCGAAGGCCAGTCAAAATGATGGACTTATCAATGCGTGTTCTTTATTCCGATTATTTTTACAGTTAATAGTTAAAAACAGAGACTAGATTTAATTTGGCATATTTTCAAAATGACCAAGGTGACTTTGTTAATCTAAAAGTCTTCTCAGTAGATTAAATATCCATGGCAACAAATCTACTTCTGTCGAGTGCACTCAATTAAAATGGTGAGATAGTATACAAATTTTCAGAGAATTTCAAATTTTGATTTCCTTGAGAAGAAGCAAGGACTGGATATATTTATGGTATGTTCGGTGGAGATTATAAATTATCAATGAAAAGATGTCAAAACCGCACTGCATGACCATGCAAAAATGTGTTAATTAACACTAACGAGGATGATGGGTTATGTGGAAAAGAAAGGAGAGAAAGCAACTTGTAGTTCATTTCTTATGCTCATCTTCTCTTAATCATGATTATTTCCATCTCTCTTTATTGCTTCAACCGCAACTCCATATTCTTAACGCTACTCATTTTGCAAATACTATGATGAAAAACCCAAGAAGAAAAGTGAATGGATGAGGATGGCCTACACTACAATTTCTGAGTCCACCATCTCTCTTTAAGATCTTCCAAATTTTCTTGATTTTCTAGGGGTGGCTCAGAGGGTTGTACTGGCTGTGAAACTAGGAAAAAAAAATGATATAAGCGAAAGTGTAGCACCTCCTGATTGTTGGCCTTGGAGGAAATATGGGCAAAAATCTGTCAAAAGGATCTTTTTTATCCCAGGTTCATTTTCCTTCACCATTGTGCTTTTCTTCTAAGCTCCACAATAGTGATAATTAATTAATTATTGCTCATTTTAAGTAATTTCTTCAAGCACAACCCCAGCTTTGCTGATCTTTGCCTTTCAGAACACCTTGAGGTGAAATATGGGTTCTCATAGTTTACTCCATCCTCAAACCAAAAGTTTCCCTTCCCCCAAAACCCCCCACAGCTGCCATACTATTGTTGGACTATGTAGAATCTAATTATACTATATTTTTTTCTACTCCACCGTGAGTTTCGCGGTAGATGGGGAGCATTTTTTGGTATAAGCAAGACGAGTTCCGTAAAATATTGTAATGCGCTTGTTTTACGTGCTTCTAATTTCATTTCGTTTATCGTTAGTGATTTAAGGTTTAGTCAATAACAGCTGAATTCCAACATGCAGACTCGGTTTTGTCGGGCTAAATTATTACAGGGGTTACTACAAATGCAGCAAATCAAACGGTTCAGCCAAGAAACAAGTTGAGAAATGCAGATCAATAGATGCATTCATGCTCATTATCACCCACACATCTCATAATCATCCGGCCCCTGATTATTCGTCCACCTACTACAAAGAAGAACAAAAGGAAAATCTAGTCCCTATACTCGCTGATGCTCAACCCACAACGCCACAGCAAGACAGTCAGTAGAACTAAAACAGCAGCAAATCCCACACCGAACTTGAAAATCATTTCCACATTTCCCAATCTCCAAGCCATTCTTCTGTCGTCGATCAAGAAAACAACCATTTTCGCTGAAAACCACGAATACCAAATGTACTCAACAATATTGAAGATCCCCAGCTCCAAAAACAGAGGAAAATGACTTCTTTGATGAGCTCGAAGAACTGCCCACATCTTCATATTTTACAACCTTCATGAGAAAGGGGAAAAAAAAAATTCTTCTTGGAAAGGATACTTGTAAACCTCACTTGATGCAAGCATGCATTCCAAATGTTAATAAGATCTAGTTCATTTCTCTTAGAGCACTTGATTCTAATGTTTCTCGAATAAGTCATTGCTTTAGGTATATTTCACTAGCTTCTCCTGAACCTTGACTTGAAGATGGCACGACACAAAAAAAGTCATTTGTCACAATTCTAATAGAGTTCGAGTTCACACAGCTTGATTAATATTGTCGAAGTATTTTGGCAGTGTGCCCAAAGCTGTTTCCTCTATAGCAATTTTGTTAAAACTATTCCCAGAGTGCACCCCCTTGTGGATGAAATGTTGCATAGGATTCCACGAGATAATCACAAGTTTGTTTTCCGAATAGTCGTGGGGTATTGGGGCAGAGTTAATTTATTCTCAATTCATATATGACTGGATTTAGAGCTAAAAGAAAGTCTTAAACTAGATTTGAAATATTTCCAGAAAATTATCTAGAGGGATTTGAACTCCTGTATCAAAAGAAAAGGCAAAGAATATATAAGAATTACAATTATCTCAATTTGACAGGATTCGATGGAGTATATAACTTTTGTAAACATGAAGCTGTCTTGAAACTAAATGAACTCCTACAATGGATAAAATTTCTTAGGCACGATCACCAGAGAGAGACCCCGATTTCTTGCCCCTATACCCCTATCCAAAAGAAGGCTGTGCAACTACAAATTTAATGTAAATGAAGGAAACGTCAACCTATGAATACATGGACAAATCACAAATCACAGATGTTTAAAGATAGAAAAACATTATGCAAACTTCCAAGAGATCACAAGATTTTGTTGTATTAATAAAATTTAATAAACAGAAAACAATGCTTAAAGGTGCTTGATAATGGAGAAGTTCACTGTATCAGACCATCTATTCAAAACTTTTAGCTGTAGAAGGAACCTGAGTGGCACGAATCATGATAACCCCAAAGTACTTCTAGAAAAATAATAATAAATTAGTGAAAAGTAAACACCAAGTATTATTGTTGTTGATCTGCAGCAGCTGCAAGTGGCTGTAGAGCTTTGAGTGGATTCAAGATGACACCGTCTATAAGCCCATATTCTTTGGCTTCTTTAGCACTCATGAAAAAGTCACGATCAGTGTCTTGGTTTATCTTCTCCAAGCTTTGACCAGTGTGATATGCCAGGTAACCATTTAAGTTTGCTTTGTGATGCAACATTTCATTTGCCTGGGTAACAATTCATAATAAATAAGAACTATGAGCAAACATTTTATTTTTTTTCAGAGGAACACAAAACCAATATATTTTTATTTTTCCCCAAAATGAACAGATAACAAATCAAATTTCTCAGCAGTGCCATGTGAAAAATGCAGTGTAATGGAGAAACCAGAACATACTCAATTGCGTCATGGAGATAAAAATTTACTTCTTTTTCAGAAATAATATACAATATGGAGTTTCAGAAAGTCCGATTCTGGGATATTTTTGTAAAGTAGATCTCAATAATAAAAAACTATAGCAAAGAACCAAACCCCTGAGCTCCATTCAGATTTGCAATAATTCCATTCACAAATTAATCCAAGCTAGAATTTAAATCATGGCTCATTAACAAATCAAGCAAAGCTTGAAATAGCCTAGAACCTATAGTTTTGATTAGGGTGCTACTCTAGTTTGTAACTCCAACTGGAGATGACAAAGAATTTAATAATTCATCCCCGATTATAAAAATTTTTCCACAATCCATATATGTTCAAAAGAACAAAATAATAGATTATTGCTTTCCACTCAGATATTACTAGCATACCTTAAAAAATAAAATAACAGTCAAATACCTGAATATCTATGTCAGTCTGCCCACCTTGAGCTCCACCAAGAGGCTGATGGATCATTATCCTTGAGTTGGGAAGGCTATACCGCTTTCCTATAGTAAGCATCAGAAAGAAGGTAGTGTAATTTCAGTAACCACAAAAGCAGCAATAGAATGTTATAACCACTTAAAACAACCAAATATTACCTTTAGTACCGGCACTCAGTAGAAAAGCCCCCATGCTGCACGTGCATTATGAAATAAACTCAAAATTAGTTGAGATGTGATAATTCTTGCACAGGATGATGCAAATATGAACCCCATGAAAACATCTATCAAAAGACCAACATAACTGCAATATATAATTCCATCAAGAAAGAGCAACATAACTGCAATTTGCACCAAGTCATATACAAGAGTGACGATATATCTTTACCTAGCTGCAAGTCCAACACATACAGTTGAAACATCAGGTCGGATATGCCTCATTGTATCAAATATGGCCATACCTAAAGAGACGAGGAAGCAGATTAGAAATATGAACAATAAATAACATAAATAATGGAAACGATGAAAAGAGAAATTACCAGCAGTAACTGATCCTCCTGGAGAGTTCACGTACATGACTATATCCTGTTAAATTATCATGACACATCAATGCTAAAATTATTTTGAAGTATGATTTGTAACTGAGGGAGACAATTGAAGCAAAACCGTAACCGTATATGTATGTTTGTGTGCATGCAATAACAATTAACATCTATATCAATTCCATGAGATCAGAAATTTGATCACAAAGCAGGTAAAGAGAAATCAAGCTACCAACATTATTACATGGTCTATTATATAATTATTTTAGTATGTGTTGTATAGCAATTAGCCTATTGGTAGAAAAAGATTTTGCAAAACTTAAGTCTACATCAACAACTTAGATTGGAAGTATTAAAACTTTAGTCTAAAAATCTTAAAACTGTAATCTAACTACTGCAAAGAAAGCTTAAGTTTTATGCAAACTTATAGCACAACGTTACTATCCTGGGAGAAAAAGTGAAAAGATTTGTTAGGTTAATTACGTATTGCAAAGAAATAGTAAGCAAGATCACAAGTTGTACTGAAGATATTTATCTACAACTGTAGTAATAAGAAATCACATTCAAGAAAGATGCAAGCTCAAGTTAAGCTCCTAATCAATTTCAAAATTCATGTAAAATCATTATCATCTCACTTAAACATGCCTATTTCTGTGCTTGTCATGTGCACATGTACAAAAGTATGACCTTTAAAGACAACAATTCAAACTAATTGGACCAAAAATATTAGAACTTCGAGGAATGAAAGAGAAGAAGAACGGTTGAGGGTTTAACAAAATGTACCTTGGTAGGATCAACAGCATCAAGATAGAGTAACTGAGCTACAATAATGTTGGCCATGTCGTCATCTACTGCTCCGCCACATCGTATTATCCTCTATGATAAATCAACTTCCAATTTAACATCAATAAAGGCAGACAAGTAATACTTCAAAAGTCCAATTCAAACAATATTGACTTACATATTGAAAAAGCTGGCTTATAACACTCATGAAACGCTCCTGAACCATCGGAGGTGGTCCTTGTCCCCCTTGCGTATATACTGGGAAGTATGGCGACGAAAGAACTTGTAAATCATCCCTAAAGAATTTTCGAACTCCGTTAAAAGCCGTAAAATTCAAATAATTAATACAAATAAATTCATTTTCTTCTTCTTTTCTCATAATTTGATGTAATTGGAGAAAGAAAAAAGTACCTAATTGACCAAATTCCCTGGCGCGAGCTATAATCCGATGCATGGAACTCTGGAGCATAGACGGCCTTCACAGAAGATTTCTGGGGATTTAATTTTCTCAATTTCCTGTGGAGATTAAACAAAAGATTAAGTTCGGTAAAATAGTTGACAAAATTATAGCGTAAAAATGATAAGGATAGGACCTGACGCAAAAGGGTTGGAAGGGGAGAGAGAGGGTTTTGAAGGAGGAGGAAACGGATGAGCTAGGGTTTGGCGTAGAGAGAGAAAGGGAGGAGGAATTATATCCGAGAGAAGAGGAGACGCATGAATGCGCCATTGTGCTGCTTATCCAATTGACGGCAGCGAGTGTGAGTGGGCTGGGAAAATATTTCAGGAAACTTTTTCCTGATAAGTGGGTTACAAATTACAAAATAATGGACGTCTCGTGTCGTGTTATTACAAACCAATCCATTTGACGAGTCAAATTTAATTAAAATAAAGTGATAATTATGGCTGCAATCTCAAATTTTAATTTTTTTTTTTTTATAAATTTTATTGAAATTTTTTTATTGTGACATCCACAATTTCAAATTTAATTACAGCAGAAAAGCAAATGGACGATTTCGTCTATGTTGATTAGAAAATAAAATTTTGATAAATTTTAAAAGGATAAAATTTAGCCCCTGTTTTGGCACTCATTAAAATTGTAATTTATTTATCTCCATTTTCTTATTTTTAAAACATGACTCGAATGGCTGGTTCAAACGGAAAAATCGAAAAAAGGGGACCAAAACTTGTCTGATCCCCAAGACCCGTTAACTCGGTTGATTTTTGGAAGACCCGTGAGTCACGACCGTGACCATTTTCCGGTTCAACCTATGTAAATATATATTTTTTAAAATTTTTAAATGTATATTTTTTAAATTTTTATAAATGAATATTTTTTAATTTTTGAACATGTATATATTTTTTAAATTTTTTAAAAATCACCGATTCGATCTTTTGACATTTGACCATTTCTCTTTTTCGGATCGATGGCTGAGTCGATTTTTAAAATATTGTTAATCACACATTTTTCAATAAAATAATATTACACGTAGTTTCAAAATTTTACCTTCTTTTTTAACGACACATTTTTCAAAAAAAAAAATACTATTCTAACCATTAAAATTCTCAAATAATGGAGGACAAGGACTTAGTATTATCTTAAATATTAACAATTAAAATAATTAAACTAAAAATTAAAGGGAGAAAAAGCCCCCCTTTCTCCCACACCCCCACCCCAGATATCTTTTTAAACATCATCACATCCTATTCTTCTCCATTTTGGCCGTAAAACACCATCCCTCATTTCTAAAATAAACCAATCACATTATCCACCAAATTCCACATTTTACAAAACCATTAGGGGTCGGTTTGATTGTGAAGGTGTAATTTGGGTGGAAAGAAAATAAATTACAGGAAATTGAATTATCTAAAATTTATTTTACTAAAAATTGTAATTAATTGTATTTGATTGGTATAATTTTTCACCTGAAAAATGTTGAAAGTTTGGTGTTCATTTGACTTTGTTTTTCATGAAAATTGTCCATTAAAGTGATAATTTTTTTACCATTAGGTCTAGAATTTGTTCAAATTGCCCAAAATAAAAATTTAAAAATTACCATACCGAATATCATTCGTTTGATTTTGTTTTGCATGAAAATTGTCAATAAAAGTGATAATTTTTTTTTTTTTTTTACCATTGTNAAAAAAAAAAAAAAAAAATGGAAAACAAATTCATTGGTTGCAAGGAAAAGAGGCGTGTTGAGTGTAATGACTGGAAAACGAATTATAAGTAAAATTTTTGTAATCAAACAAGTAAAAAGTAGGAAAATGGAAAATATTTTCCATAGAAAATTTGTAGTATCAAACAGGGCCTAAACGTTACGTTCCACAAACACACTTCTAAGGCAATTTAACAAATAAACGATGTGCAATTTCTATTTACCCCCTTTTTGAGTCATATTAAAATTTTCATTCACATTTTTCTACTCATTTTCAATCACATATTTTTCAATAAAATAATATTTTTATCAAATCAATAATTTTTCCTTCTTTTTTTAACCACACATTCTCCATCAATCTACTATTCCAAAATATATTCTTCCAAAATAATGTGGCTCGAACACAGCCTTAGTCATTCTCTGCATAGAACTTGACCAAAGCACGAGATTAAAATGAGATTAAAATTGAAAAATTAGTCGTTATTATTGACTTTTATTAGATGAGTGAGACACAATAACGACTATATTTTCAATTTTAATTGATTTTTAATCTCTACCGAACAAGTCCTAAATATCCATGTCAAAACCTAAATCTTTAGTCAAGCCACGTATATATCCCTAACTCAAGAGAACGCAAGCCTCCACAAGCCTTAACTACATAAGGAAAAGTATAATTGTTGGGTCAAGAAAGTGTATTTGATTGCGAGTATGGAATTTAAATAGAAAAAAAAAATTATATACAATTGAATTGTCTATAACCTATTTGCATGAAAAATTTTAATAAATATATTTGATTGTCTTAATTTTCAACCTAAAAATGTTGTACTTTTCATAAAGTTGAGTTTTTGAAAAATGTGAATTGTTTAGAAAATAAAAATCTATCACCCATAAAAAAAATAGTTTCCTTGTTTTTAAGGAAAATATGATCATGTGACCAATTTTTTTAAAAAAACATGTTTCATAAAAAAGTCAATCAAACACCCTAAAAGTAAAAAAGTTGGATAAAAAATAGATATTTTTCATGAAAAATAAAACCAAATAAACAATAAACACACCCAATAAATTTTGAATGGAAATTCCTCAAAGAAATTGAAATTCTTGATTGAAAACTTTTGTAAAATTAATATCCTTTGAGTTATTGATGTTCTATACTCATTTGTGTTCATTTTGAATTGATTAACCCAAAAATTTTCATTGTTCTTTCGGGTTGTCTTGTAACATAAAATTTTTGGGTTGAATTAAAAAATGATGACTGTAAATCTTGGAACCCTTTGCTATGTTTTGGATCATGTGTATGATGCATTGTTTGGGATGGTGTTTTATCGTCGGGAAGAAGATGAAGAAGATACAAAAAAATTGAAAAAATGCCACATCCAAATAACTCAACTTTGAAATTTTGAAAAACAAAAGAAGAAAAGTAAAAACTAAAAATACAACTCGGTCTATCTCTATCATTCAAACACTCTTCTAGCCCTAAATTCATGCCCCTTTTTCTCATTTGAATGGTCTAAAACTCACCGCCGTCAACGACCACCATTAATTAGTCTACTGCCAACGAAGACCACCATTAATCTTTTGAAGTTTGCTTTCTTATCCTTCCTTTTGCATTTTTTGCTCTATTCTCTTCTGATTCTTCACATTTATGGGTGTTTGCTTTTTTATTGTTCATATTTTTTGTCCTGAATTGGTACAATATTCCTCATTTTTTCGATTTATTATCTATTTTTCTAATTCTAGCAAAATGCAAATCTTAGGGTTTATGTAAGTTATCCATGATTTTTTTTCTTATAGCTATGTTTTTTCACTCTTGTTTCATATAAATAATGTTCAGAGGATCGATTATTGACTCGGTACTTCGAATATGAAGTTGTGGTCATCATTCGGAGACGTTGATAACCATTCTATTTCAAGCATTCTATTTGGATCGAACATGTGGGGATCATGCTTTCTTCATTTTTCTTTTGTTTCATTTGGTCAATTTGCATTTAAAAGTATAATTTAAATTATACATCCTTGTGTTCGACTATACTAGGTTTGCACAGGTCTTGGTTTTTAATCGACCTATTATTGTATTCAACTAGGCTTTCATGTTTGGATGGTTTTTGGTCATTATAGGACAAACTAAGTTTGGGTTTAATTTTTAAGTTTGTGAAATGAGCCAAGATTGATATGGGTCATGTTCTGGTCAACTACGCACAAATAAGCTTAGTTATTTTACATGTTGTAGCATGCATGTGTGTCTTTTTATGATTATGCAAGGTTATTTGCATGTTATTTAAGTGTTGGATCATTCTATTATCATAATAACTGAGTACATGAAAAGTGATGTCATTTGAAGCTATGAGTATAACACTAACCTGGCCCTTCATGTCTTGGAATCCAATATGAATGTAAAATGTAAATATGAATCTCGGTAGTAATGGAATAATCTGTAGAGACGAACTGTCGTTCTCGACATTTAGGCTCTGAAATTCTCCACAGTGTACTCACTAATCTCGACAGTTGGTTCCGTAAGTCGAATTTTGTTAAGCTTCTCTTCTACGTGTAGTTTTAGGAATTGAAATGTATGAAATATCATCATCCCAGCACCATTATTACTTCATGAAATGTAAACGTCGTAGTTATGGAACCATCCGTAGAGATAAACTGTCGTTATTGACAGTTGAGTTACTTATCTTGATAGTTGGTTCTAGAAACCTAAATTTGTTCAGCAACTCATGTATGTATACTATAAATGAAATGTAAGACGTATTATCATCTGACATTTTTCTTTCTTCTTGTTCCTTATTCTCGCAGATGAATTTTGAATTTCTAGTTCTCGAAGCCGCTCGCTTGCACGCTCACATTTCCCAACGGAGCATTTCATGACTTGGGTTCCCTGCAAATTTTACCAGAAACTCAATTCTCGGCACAACTAATTCAAAAACTTGTGTTCAAAATGATATAAACTAAAAAGACAAAGGAGTTATGATTCAACCTATAGGGCCACCTCACATGGTTTGGACTGCAAGAGTATGCGATAGTACTTTTGGTTGTGTTTCTTTCACAATGGAAACGTATCGAGATTGTATTTTTGTGTAGTTTTTTAATTTAGATTTATTTTATAGGAAAGTGATGCGTTTTCTTCAATTTTGGTATAACTATCGCTTTAGCATGTTGAGTTGAATTCTGATTATATTCTATAAGCATGTTGAATTGAAAACTAATGTTGAATGTCATCTCCCAATATAAATGCAGATGGTACAACAATGTTGGATGATGCCATAGAGAAAAGTACGCTTTTCATTTCTAATGTTATGGTCCAACCTGAAAGTAAGATCCCAAAGAAGGATTCATAATATTGATTTTAGGTAGCAAAGGGGATAATTAGATGTTTGTAGGCTATTATGTTATTATTTGGCACTTTAGATAAGTAATTCGGCACATACTATTTTTGCGTAGGCGATGTCACTGACATATCGGTGACGACCACCATACCCGTTGAAGGCGACGATGCAGTTAACACAAAGAGATCGTGATCAACACGCGTTCACTTTCCTGCAGCATCTACCAGGACTCTATATACCAAGGGAAAGAGAAAGAAAGTCAAAACTTAGTGCCCAAAAAGTTTGTTAATATTATAATAAACACTATTTGGTGGTTGTGTATTAAATGACCATAGTAGGGACAAGTCTCCATGACTTTGATTATAAACACGCTTTGGTGATTGTATATATATGTGCTTATGCATTTCCGTTGAACTCGACGACCATTGATGTGGGCAAAATTTGCGTACGTCATCGGCTATAATTATTTATTGTAGTTTTGTCATGGATTCATATGGTAACGTATATACCGAATATTGTGCAGCACCATATCCCTTATGCATCTTATTTGTAGTCAAGTTTGCAACCAACTGTCGAGAATGACAGGAATCTTTTGTTGGGATCGATAGTTTAACTTTCGGGATGTGATGAAATATTTTGCTTGTGAACTTAAACACGACTACTGTCTTCAAACGGTAATGAAACGTCAGTAATTATATAATTACAGAATGTATAGCGCCAGTATTGTGACATGTAAAAAATAACTATGGACGAGTTAGGAACAAAAATATTATGTTAGGATCGACAGTTGAACTGTCAGAATATAATGACGTAATCTGTCTATGTGAGAACTTTATTGCGAAGTTATTGCTACACAACTGATGTTTGCAAACGATAATGAAACTATAGTGACAATATAACTTTAAAATGTACAACACTATCATTTGATCATGCAAAATACAAATTCAATCAGTTTCAGACATCAAGTCTATGTACGTGAGTGGTGTTACAATGGGGTTGGAACATGTGGTCCGGTTATGACCAAGTATACCATATCGAATGCATTTCCTGATCGTAGGGTGGACTCTTATCTGGATTGCTTGCATCGTGTGGGTGTTTTTATTTCCTCTCCACTTCCATTTGTCATCCATGTGAACAAACTTTCTCCCATGTGACATGATAAATCTCAAATGGTTACTCATACCTGAAAATTTGAGATTGCGATTGTTAGAATTCTGCATAATAAATATGTCCGCATTTAATAGCATGAAAGTGACACATTCGAATAGTAAATCCAGACAATAGCAAAGGTCAAACCGACAGTTAAAATGTCTATCCCGACAATTTTCAATTGTTGAATTCGACGGTTGAAATATTTATCTCGAAAGTTTCGAAATGTCGAGTTCGACGATTGAAATGTCTAACCCTACGGTTTCTAAATGTTGAATTCGACAGTTACACTATCGGAACTTACGGGAAGCATTTATGTGGATGATTGAACAAATTTTTCATCACATTAAGTGTGGTCATCAAGATTATACTACCAAATGACAAAATATTCTTCCCAAATAATTTGCATAGTAAATCATTAAAGAGGCAATCCTTCAAAATATTTATTAGGTTTGATTAGAAAAAATTATTCAAAACATTAATG
>CAIGRN010121657.1:0-19982 GCA_903798345.1 Fraxinus anomala | reverse complement strand
AATTTAAATTATGCTTATCTTTGCTACATATTGATACTGGTTAATTTTTCTTACAGGTAGTGGGCGATGATGATGAACAGTCCTTCCATGTGCAAATTCGCAATCGAGAGAGTGTATGTGTTATGAGAACCAATGTGAAGAATGTGAGTGTTGTGGTCCTCCTAACACTTGTGGGCTGGTGCTATTTGTTATAGTTAGCCTGTGACTTATTATATGGGCCTTAGCTGCCTAGGTGTTACTCACCTATTGCTAACTTTGGCTTGATCGGATTGTGTTAGTTTTGTTTAATTATGACCCTTGATGAAGATCAAAGGCTGGGATTAAATCTTGGTTTAGATATTTTCTTGGCTTGACTTTGGGTCTATATTCACGTGGGTTATCTTTAGTGAGGTGGATGCTCTCTCTTTCTTCAATCGGTCCATTTTTTTACTTTCTGCCTATTCTCTGCCTCTTCATTGAAGCAGGCAGCTTCTTCTCATTCCTTTGATATTCACTGTATATTGAGCACCTTCTTGTGTGACTCATGTGTAACACTCAGGCGTGAAATAGAGTTGGGTTGGGTTGGTGTTTCTCGAGGGCTGAGGAGTGATTAGGGCATGATTCTTTGGCTGCTATTAGCAGATCTCTTGATCGATGATCCAAGCCAAGTGAGAGGGGTTCTGAACCGGTTCTTGTGCTCTCTCTGGACGGCGATTTGCAAGGCATGGAGGCTGTTCCTGAGCCTAAACACTTCGACCATTGAGGAAGAAAGAAGCACGAGAAAGGGAATTAAAGTTCTTATATTTATGCTTTAGGTTTCCCCCTTTTTCAATTACTATAATTTCTGTTTTTCTATTGATTAGTTTATGCTATGGATTATATGTTTGATTACATATTGAATGTGAGGTTCAAACATTGGCATTATTGAATTCTGACTTCGTGATTGTATGAGCTGTTGATCTATATTAAGCTATATTATCCCTAACAAAATCCTATAGTACTGCTATTTTGCATAGAACAAACTTAATTTCATGTTATTTGTATAGTATTTACTATTAAAAATCTAATGGTATATCGAAGTTTTTGAAGTTATTGGTGTTTCTATATTTGTGAAACCGTTTCATAGATGGCTTTTTTTCGAACAACATTGTCTTCACTTTGTACACATGGTAGAAATAACCATCTAGTGCACATCAACAAACCACTTGCAATAATAAAGGTGGCTCAATTCAAACATATCACGCGGTTCATACCAAATCATACAAAAGTCAAACATGTAGTTGTGATGTTAATGGAATTTATGAACCACAAAAGAAGCAAACAGAATGAATGCATACATTCACCAACTAGACCACATCTATCAGAATAAATGGATTTGAAGGAAAACGTTGTTACTGCTTCAAACTTCATCAGAATCTATGAGAAACAAAAAGAATGAAATAATACATAAACATTAACAAACCTCAAGACACTGTTTTGGATAAATTGCTAAATGAAATTTTATTGAGCATTGGAGCTTATTATAGTCTTAATCTTAACCAACTACTCAGATATACAGCTGAGAATAAAGGCTCGTAATACAACTAACAAAAAATATAATAATATAAATGCAAAGTAGCTACAAATCATCCAATAGGTAGTTGACATGGAAAATATGCTCTTATCCGTTGTTCACAGTTGCTCCAGTTCCTACTCCTACCCTCCATCCTCCAAACTTGGGATTTGGTTTTGTTACTCTTGTTGACTTTCGTGGCTCATCTCCCATGAAGTGGACCCTTGTCCTTAAGGGGTCATGTGTGAAAAATGTTGTTGTAACGTGGTAGTGTTCTCCGAAGTAGCTTTTTCAAATAGAAGATGATTCCATTTTACCAAGCTTTCCTCTGTAAACTTCCCAACTTAGTTCACCAAATGGTTGTTGATGACAGCTTCGGGATCTTAGATAATCACACATTCGTTATCAATTGGTGGTTGCCCCATGCTATTTGTAGAGGAAACACCAACGTACTTCTTGAGAAAGGAAACGTGAATCATTGGAGGAACCCGTGCTCCCTCCGAAAGTTGGAGTTTGTAGGCTACACTACCTATTATTTTTTGAAAAATTCATGCCAGAATTAGTTGATAAACATAAGGTCACGAAGTACGCCTGAGTGGCTTCCCACTTTGGTGTCATGGGCATCATATAAGAGCCCATAGCATAATGGAGGCTTGAGTGGTACTACAACTTTGCCTTTGGAAAGAGTTAGCTCATTCCTCATTATGTATGGACCTTTGGGTTGTATTTGAGCCTGACGGCCAACAGTTTCCATATATGTGTCTCATTTGGAAACTTCTTTGACTTCTTCCCTAATTTTAACTTATGGTACAAACATGAGGTCGAGTGTAAGGCTGTCGATCGATGGAAATAGCATCAGCTATAGAATTCTTGCACTCTAGTGGTAGTGAATTTCAAAATCATAACCTAAAAGTTTGGCAACCCACTTTTGTGATCTGATTTCGCAACTTTTTTTCCATAAAATATTTAAGACCGCATTGATTTGTTTGAATAATAAATTTTCTTCCTAATAAATATGGTCACCATATGCATATTTTTTCAACAATGGTAAACACTTTTTTGGTGTACGTAGACCATGATTTTTTGGAACTCCGATGGCTTGGCTCATGAATGCAATGGGTTTACCTTGTTGTTGAAGGACCACTCCAATAGCCTCACATGAAGAATCAATTTCAATGATGAAAGTATAATTGAATTTTGGCATCATCAGTGTTAACCTGGCTTATTTGAGTTTGATGAACGTCCCATGCCAATTAAATTGCTCTTGAATCAAACTTGGTGTACATTAAAAATGTACTCCAAAAAAAGCGCTCTCCTATTGTGAGGCTTTACTCAATTGATCTTTTTTAGGAGATTTGTGATGGGACGAGCCAAGACACCATAATTTTGTACAAATTTGCAATAATAGCATGTTAACACTAGAAATCCTTGCAACTTCAAATTAGTAGTAGGTCGGGCCCATGCAATCCTGGCTGAAATCTTGGTATCATCCAACTTTACTTCTTGGGATGGATAATGTGTCCTAAGTACTCTAGTTCTTGTTGACCAAAAGCACATTTACTAGCCTTGATGAAGAACTGTTGATGTTTCAAAATTTCTAGAAACTTTTTACAAGTTCAAAATGCACATCCCATGTAGGGCTATAGATGAATATATCATCAAAGAAAAGTAGAATAAGCAATTTGAGATAAGGAAGAAATATGGAGTTCATAATGAATTGGAATGTGGATGGGGGAATTACATAAACCAAATGGCATGACTAAATATTCATAATGTCCATTAAGTGTACGAAAAGCCGTTTTATGAATATCAGTTGGGCATGTCTTAATTGAGTTTGAAGAACGCCTCATGTGCTTCATCATGCCACCCGAATGGTCATTTTTGAGGAGATTTGTAAGGGAAACGAGCCAAGATACCATAATTCTACACAAATTTGTGAAATTCTACACAAATTTGTGATATTAACCTATTAACCCTAGAAATCCATGCAACTTTGAATTAGTTGTAGGTTGGAGCCATGCAACTGGGCTGAAATCTTGGTATCATCCACCTTTACTCTTTGGCACTTGACAATGTGTGTTAAGTACTCTAGTTCTTGTTGACCGAAAGCATTTTACTAGTCTCGATGAAGAACTATTGATGTTTCAAATTTTCTAGATTATTTTCGACACGTTCAAGATACATTTCCCAAATTGGACATAGATCAATATGTCATCAAAGAAAAATAGTATAAACTATCTGATATAAGGGCGAAATCATTATTGTTTGTAATGTGGATGGAGCATTACATAAGCCAAAGGGCATGACTAAATACTCATAATGACAATTACGAGTACAAAAAGTTGTTTTATGAATATCGGTATAGTGTATCCGTACCTAATGATACCCATCTCTTAGGTCAAATTTGGTGAGTAGGCAGCGCCTAAGATTCATCTAACATATTTTCCATCGTGGGAATGGGGAAGTGATCCTTAGCAATAACTACATTTAGAGAATGATAATTTGTGCAAAAATGCTAGCTAATGTTTTTAAAATCGAAACTGTCATTGACCCGAAAAAGAAAGAGGGTCAAGGGAAAAAGAATTGAGATGGGTTGGACCAAGGTCGAATCTAAAATTAAAAATAATTAATTAATTATAATAATTTGGTAAATAATTTTAAATTTTGGATTTTTTTTTTTAAAATTCATAAAAACTAGTATCTACTCTAATATGAAACATATTAGTTAAACCAACTTTATATTTTTCAAATACCAATATTGTTCTCTTATCCATATACACCACCAATGCATATAAAAGCCCCAATTCCAACTTGAAAAGTTGCCGTCTTCCTCAATGGTAATGCATTTATAGCCCAAATTCCTACCTTTTGGAACGTCGTCATCTTCTTCACTGACGTTGCATCTAAAATTTACGATTTCAGTTTTAAAGTTGCTATCTTTTTCCAAGATTTTCTATTTCTCTAGTCTATACATATATATACATACACATATTTACATGTATTTGTTATTTTTCCTCAGCCCAATTCTTCATCTACCAAAATTCGGCTTCTTACAAACAAATTTATCCTTTTATAAATACTAGTTTGATGCCCTTGCAATGCAAGGGTTGTGTTATTTTAAAGGTAATATTAGAGCGTCCAGCGGTAAGAATTGATGGGAGATATGTGCATTGAATTATGACAATCAAATGAACTTAATTTGATGAGATAAATTTTCAGATATTGTCACCTATAAAGTACAGTTATGAAGCATCTAAAAAACATGAAGAAATCAAGCAAACTTCAACTTGGATATAAAACAATTACCAAACAAAAGTTAAGGGTATAAAGGTACATGAACAAACATGCTAGTGTAAATACATGTCTCTCATGCAAATTGGGCAAAATCCACGTCTAATAGCTAGGTATCAATGCAAGGTAGGTGAAACATTTTGTGGCATGCAATGAGATTTTCTTTACAATCAATTCAACTGATCAATAAAGGAATATTATAATTCATGATTAATAGTACCCGAAGACAGGCTGAAGAAGAGATTTTCTCCCAAAAACATCAACATTTTCATCTTTTCCAATTGTAATCTTTGGGATCGTTTCAACTGTATCTCCAGCCAAACCATTTGCCCCACTCGTGTCAAAAATGTTTTGGACCTCCTCAAATTTTGTTGTTTCCATAGCTCTCATCTGATTCGAGAGGAAGGAAATTGTTCAGAAACTCGAAAATAATTTCTGTTTAATCCTTATATTTTGTCAATCAAATAGAATCGTACTCAACTTTGCACAGCACTAAGCATAGCCGGACCAATGTATTCATGGACAAGTCTACCGCTTAAAAGGCTTGCAATCACATGAATCTACACAATTTCATGATATTAATCATGTGTATAAAAAGTTTCTATTAAGCAGTTCAATAAATAATTAGACCATACAACTAATTTGAAATTGGATGATGTTTCAGGTAAAGCATGTTGGTCAATAAATATAGTATACATCCAATGCTAGATTCATTTGATTGCCATAAAAGTATTGAAGACTCGAAAACCTCGATTGAGAAAATAGCACTAGAGATGGCACCGATGACAGCCCTTCTAACACACCTACTTTCGATCTTTGCCCGATTGGAGCCCCGATCATTGCTCCTAATAAAATACCCACTACAATGGAGGAAGAAAACAAATTTCCTTCTTTAGTTCCAATAACGAATACAAGAGAAATAGACAAAATACCCTACTTCAAAACGAGCGTCCCTTCACATAAGTTATTTAAACAGAATCCCGCTTATCGTGCTTACTCTTAGTAGTAATAATCCGAAATAGAACTACTAAACATTTAAAATCTAACAATCCATATGCTGCTCAACCAAGAAGTATTTATTTTTCAATTTCTTATTACTTCCAAAAACTAGGAGAGAAGTCCCCAGTTCAAGATATCACATTGGCATATAAATGAATCAAGAATCACAACCATTTTATTAATCAATTGCAATATTGACAAACATTTAAAATGTCTAGAGTTCATTTAATTAGAAAAACTAATGAAAAAAATCAAAACACAAACTCATATATGGCAAAGAAAACACAACTAAACATACTTTCAAGAAATGTTTCCTCACAAGAAAATTTTAAAAACAAAATTCAAGGCCTATGTTATTAATCAATTTTCCTACAAAATTGAATTGAAAAGAAGAAGAATCAAGAAAACAATATGAAAATAGACAACTCCAGCCACCTAGGAATGCAACTTTGACTGTCCACCCTCAGCCGCACCATCGTCTCCGCCGTCTCAACCACCATTTCCATGAATCCCAACAAAACCAACTCCGTCTAAAGCAAACGAGGCTGCTGAACTGCAAATGCATAGCAATTGAGACTTGCATAAATCCACACATAAAGGAAGAGCATGTCAAATTCAATCTGCATGTAATAAGGAGAGCTTAGGAATAACTATACCAGCTCAGCTTGATATTTCTCTTCACCAAATTATAATGGTCTATAGTTCCTTTCCCATAAAGGAGCGGGAATTTCTTAAGACACATCAAAAGGTTTATGTCAAACACGCAAGATCGAAAAAGACTTGATTTTGTAGTGTCCATGAACCATCAAAATTAGACAACTACTTCCAAGTCAAAGCCTACTTGCTTCAGCAATTGCTAAAAGTGCACCAAATATGTTTCTTCTTTTGGGAGGAAAGTGACCACATATGTTTTTCGCTTCCCTTCAATTCTAAGAATATTTTGTCCCTCTTCAGATTAAAAAAAAATAAAAAAATATCTTGCATAATTCTACACGTGAGATTAAACATGTAATTTTAGTAGATTGACAAGTTTGAATATATACATTATTGAGATAGCAAAGACTATATCCTCGTGCTAGTTATTGTACATGAAATTCACACACTTCAATAGTCAAATCCTTTAGTAGTTGATTCAATTTCTTGCACAGTGCAAGAATCAGATATTTTTTTTATCACATATAATATCTCACCCCCTAGTGTTGACATAATTTGTAATAGGCTAATAATATTTACCCTATCAGTTTAAACAGAAGAACTCTTTTTCACCGTGTGTGCATCTTATAGTATGATACATGTAATTATCATTTATAAAACACAAAATAGATGAACATATATTTACCATGAAAATCTTAAGCAAAGATTATAAGTAAAATTATTAAATTCTGCAGTTCTAAAAAATCTAATGAGTTAGAAACATACCTGAGTGACTCTATAATTAAAATAAGGATCAAACTCTTGTATTACACTCTCATACTTAATCACGTGTACAAGACATAATTAATAATTAATGAACAAACAAGTCATTACTACAAATCCAAATTCTAGACAAAAGACAAATCAATCAAGGACAATGGATCCGAAAACTAAAATTGTGTTTCAAAGATCGCATTTATTCAAAAGCAAATGAAATGAAAATACAACTNATAATTAATAATTAATGAACAAACAAGTCATTACTACAAATCCAAATTCTAAACAAAAGACAAATCAATCAAGGACAATAGATCCGAAAACTAAAATTGTGTTTCAAAGATCGCATTTATTCTGAAGCAAATGAAATGAAAATACAACTATAAGGTTCAACATTCTATTTTGATGAACTAAAAATAATGAAATCAAATATGAACATTTCCATGATTTTGATTGGATGATACTACACATATAATGTTACAAATAACAATTAGAAGGACTCCTATCTTGAGAATTAAAATCCAGCAACGACAATAGAGAGTGAGCAAAGATTTGGCCAAAAAATAATATAATTCCTCATCTAGCATCACACCAATTCAAACACTCAAAAATACATTTGGTTCCAAATACAACAAGTCATACGTCATCATTCTTGTTGAATATCATGTACTTTACTAAAAGGGGATATTAGAATTGAAGCAAAAGATTCAGTAGATTGATCCTCGCTAATTTTAATTACCGAAAGAGACTTTAGGGCATGGCATTTTCGTCATCCCCTTTTGATACGTAAGCATTCACCTTAGGATATACTAATTTAGCCAGCAACTTGCTATCATCTACCAGCTGAAGAAAATGACCAACCTGTTACAGCATTCCCTAGATGAGCTTTTGCTCCTGGTAAACCAATCATTGGTTAAATATAAGATTATCGATGCTTATAATTTTTTGAACCCCAGTGCATCTAGTGAACAAGATCCAAAGCCTGTGCTAAGTACATATCACAAACTAATGCTTCCGCACATAATGTTTTTTGGTTAATGCAACCTTGACAGAAGCGAGAAGAGGGATAAACTTATAGGCTTTGATAAGAAAAATATCATAGATGTTGCCAAGGTGAAAAGAGACCTGTGGCGAGATGGCTGAAGAGGTCCTGTGAGCATGAGTAATAAGATTAATTTATGGAACTAAACTTTTAATGAAGACAAGAAACATTGTCATATTAATAAAGAAGGAACATCAGTGTTTTGGTAGGTTCTGTAGAAACCGGAGTGAGTAATCTTCTGACAAAAGGAAAATTTAATGTGCTTCATTTATCTTCAATGAAGATCATAGGTTTTCCTTAGTTAAGCTAAATCTAACATAGTAATTGAGACTATTCATATGGTGAGTTGAAAATTATTTAAACTGAAAACTCAATGTTCTTTAACATAAACAATTTTAACGAGTGATAATTTGAAGAGGGAAGAAACTTACCACCAACAAGTAATATGTAACTGTCGAATTATTGGGAAGGAGAGGGATAACTCAAGAGGGTTCATTTTAGACGATAGATGGTAAAATGGATGTAAATTTATAGTCTCAACTCATAACTTGTGCAATTGCTGGACCAAATATCATTTTAATCACAATTTTGTACGAGTTAAAATGAAAACAAAGGGAGTAAATAAACAAATTTTTTCTACTTTATCGTTTTATGAAAGAGAATGAATGCTTTCATTTGGAAATAGAAACAAAACATACTAAAATTCAAATGAAACTATAAGAACCTACCTCCTCGAAGAGATATGCTCCTTAAGGAAAATGCTAGCTGAAAATTTCGAATAAGAATATCGTTCCTGGATTTCTACATGAAAACATTGGAGGTAAGCATTACCAGGTAGGCAAAGAAAATCATAACCAATACTATGATCTGTGATGTTAAACTGATTCATGTTCATGAGTTCAGGAAATTCATACACATGACAAAGGACAACTTTTCACAGTTGCAAAATAAGAGTGTCTAAAATAATGGTGAATTTAATAAAAAAAAAAACAGAGAGAAAGATTAATACAAGATTACAGATTTTGCCAAGTGAGATTTAGTAAGCAAAAAAGGTTAATAGATAAGCAAAAAAGGTCAATAGAAGTCGAGCGTTGTGTGTTCTAAATTTTACATTTCTTCTTTCTTTAGGGTTTTGTTTGGTTGTGAAGAGAGTAGTCGCGAAAGAGAGAGAGAGAGACAGCAAAACCAAATTTTATAGAGGAGATATAGCTATAGGAGATATTTATGGAAAAAACGAGCTGGTGAACAATAGCCAAAACCAAGGAATTTCAAGTGTGAAAACAACAACTCACAAATGAATAGTATTCTTGGCATTGCCCATACAGCGCAGAGAGATCCTCCTCTCCACGTTGCACTGCATGAAAAGACCTCCTCTCCACGTAGCTCGGAGACTCTAGGTGGGTCGGGGCTGCATGCATGTTGATGTGGTCCTGTGGGCGAGGGTAGAGGTAGAGGTGCAAGAAACGCCTTCATCATCGGCTCTTGGAGGAGGAGGGAAAGGGAAATAAGGTGGGGGAAAAGAGAAAGGAAAGGGAAAGTGAAAAAGTATGCAACAAATTAGGCTTTTAAGAGTAGAAAACCAATTCATAAAATAGTTGAAGTGTAAGAGAGAGGTTTCAAGAATGAATAGTGCTAGGTCAACGATTCTCAATTTTGGTGTTGGTTGGGCAGTCTTTTCACTGGTTTTAGATTATTGCGATTTTCACCAACCACCATACCGGTTTTTTGGCCGGTTCACTAGTTCTTTGGTCGAACCGGTCTGTTTAGTTCAATTTCGAAAACACTGATGCTAACTACCATAATTTTTTAATATCTATTGGACCTGCGTTTCTACCCTCACCTACTGGAAGTAGGGATATCTATAAGGGTGGACTTTGATTGGCTTAGTTCTTTTGGTCTTCTTCTTCCCGAAGTTCCTATGTAACCTCCTCGCAAGTGATACCAGTGGTGTTGATGGTGCTCTCGAGAATTAAAAACTAAGAGCCTTGGCATTTGTGATAGCTGGTGAACCTCTCGTTGCGATTAAAGTAGAACCCTTGTGCTCGTCTTTGCTACATTTCTTCCTATGAAAATATTTTGATTGGCATCTTTTGTGCTGCTCGAGTAATAGGTTGTAGCGTTGGTGGTGTGTGGCAGATAGATGGTAGCCGCAAGAATTTCCTTTGTTGTTATAGCTAGTCATTCTTCATAGCCAAATTGATGGCTTTCTTTAGTGTTTTTAGTTTGAACATGCGGATAGCTTCAGATATCTATAGTTTTAACCCACCCATGAATGTTCCTAAGAGGGCCTTCTATGTCCAACTGTGAACTCAGTTGCCCAACCTTTCGAATTTCTCCTGATATTAGCAAAGGAAATCGACCTACCTCACTTTAGACAAAGCTCATCAAAATCTTCACTCCGTGGGACCGAAACAAGCCCATAGTTCCTCTTTGAAAACATCTATGTCACTAAGCGTTCTTCTTCCCTATAAGCACGCCGCAACCACTGTCGCCATTGGTTGGCCTCACCCTCAAGGTGGAAACATGCATCTTGTCTTCCATAAAACTTGCAATCCAGAAACCAATAAACAGAGTTGTTCTCTGTCCATGACTTTTCTAAAACAGAGAATTGACCACAATGGCACGGATATCCTTCGACAATCTAGGAAGAATTTGTTGAATTCTCCAGAACAAATGCTGAATTGTGTTTGGAAGAAAGGGGATAAGGTTAGACTTCAATCTGATTTGGGGAAGCTTCTATTGAATTCAAAAATGGGAAAATGATTTGATTCTAGTAGGAGAATACATGTTAGCACTTCGGCCTAGTCAACCACGCCTTTTGACACGTAGGATAGTCTCTGTTGAGTTGAAAGAAATTGATGGAAAATACTATCATGTAGGATGGCCTATTAGTCATTTAGGCATTTCCTTCCATGCAAGGAACATTGTTGGAACGAGTGAATCGTGATGGATGGAAGGAAAGTAATTTTTGAAAGATGAGTAAATGGATAAGTAATAAAATATTTTAATTCCATCCGATTCCGACCACTGACCACCTTCCAAAAAATCTATAACATGATGGGGGATGGGCTCTTTTCGACAATGCAGGGTCCACTCCCATATATAGGCCTGGGCATGGTTTTGGGTTGTATTTGAGTCCAACCCGAAATCACAACCGACTTGATCGTTTGGGTAAATTCCAACTCAAACTGATCCAATCTAATCGTTAAACCGACCAAGCCAAACCAAATCGGTTTGGATTGGTTTGGATAATGGGTTTGGACATTGGTACGAGATAAAAAAAAAAAATTGTTTTTCTATACGTATATATTCTTTTGCTTGCTTAGTGTATATCAATAATGTATATAATGTAAATGGTAATGGGTTGATTTTTCCAAAATCATCGTATATATACGATAGTTACTAACAAACAATTACACCAAAAATGAAAAGCGATAATACATTCTAAATTTGGAATTTACAACAAACACTTCTTCTTCTTGCTTTCTTCTCTTTTGAAATTTGGATTTTTGATAGAAGAAGCATAGATGGTAAATAAATTATTTGAGAAAGAATTATATTTGTGTTTTTATTATTTAATTTTTTAAGTTTAAAAAGATGAATTTTAAAATGAAAAAAAAAAGTATTAACGAGTTGGATCAGTTAATTGACGAGTTAATTGCTTAAACCGAAACCAATACAACTCGACTTTATAATTGTTAAAATTAATCGAACCAATCCAATTTTTTTTTTTTCAAACTAACCAAAACCGAGTTGACTCGATTTGGTTCGGTCGATTTGATTGATTTTCCTCACACAAACTTACAAGACAAATTGCAAGAATAAATTTGCTTTTCTTTTTCTTTTCTTTTTATTTTTCTTCCCTCTTTTGGGACTTTCGTAACTACCTAACAATATTACTGCAGTGGCTAAGCAAAGATTCTTCTTCTTCTTCATTCCTCTGCTACTACTGATCCCACTCTTTAATCCACCTCACTCCATGAAATTCCCTCCTCTCTCTAAGGTACTTCTAATTCCTTCATTCTCAGTTATATTTCAATATACAATGTGTATATATGTAAAGATTTACGTACTTATTATATACGTGCAAATATTACGTTTCTCCAAAGAAATTTTGTGCGCGGTGTGCGTTTGCGAGCATTTCTTGTGAATTCAGTTTCTTGAACGATTTCCTGGTATTTTGAAATGCTTTCTTCTTTGTTTCGATAATCATTTTTACTTCCCCTATCAACTTACAGTAGATGTAAGTTTGTTTCCATGAACGGTATGTAGTTATATATATATATATATACATATATATACATATATCTGAACATGAGACTTCTGCACAATCACGCAAGCACGCACTAGTTGTATTATGGATGAAGATTTTTGTGCTTAAATTGGGCTTGTGCTTGACAATTGCAAGTAAACTATGCACTGACACTTTTCTTGATTTTCACATATTCAGTGATGCGAAGCTTCATCATGTGTTTAGTACTGTGCGTTTACTTTTTACATCTATTAATTTTGATATTAATGACTATGATTTATATTTTCAGGGAAATTTGGGGATTTGAAGAAAATTCTTGTGGGTTTTACAAGATCAATTTACTGCTCTTTCTATTTCTTGATAAAAGAATGGCTAAACTTTGTCCAATTGCGCGTCTGATTACAATTATCTTCTTGGCAATTCTGGCATTCCCAGCCTCGGCCTCTACAGATAAATCCGATGGTGCACATTTAAACCAATTTTTTATTCGTTTATCCTTCTTGAAATTTTTTTTGCTGCATATGTTGTTCTTGAACGCTGTGGACAATGAGTTGTGTCCATTCATTGAACTTCCCTTTTATCATTCTGTATCAGAGTAAACTTCTTAAATTTATTTTTGATATTTTTTTAATTTTATATACATGTTTGATCTGTCATGTATCTTTTTTGGTTGATGAGTGGCTGCTCTCGACTTTTTTTTTTTATTTTTTGTTCGTGCAAAATACAATTAAGCTTTACAAAAAAACGGGGCCAGATGAAATATAAAATTTAGGGTTACTTGGGCATAGAAGTACAGAGTTTTCGTGCATGGTATAATAGACATTGCAGGATTTGTAAATTGTTTGTTCTTTATTATTCTGCCTGATTGTTTTGTTCAGTTTCAAGAAGAAATAATCATTTAACTTACAATATGCAGTCCAAGCTCTTAGAGATCTGTACAGGTCCCTGAACAGCCCACCACAGCTGAAGGAATGGAAATTAAACGGTGGAGATCCTTGTGAAGAATCATGGACTGGAGTTTTGTGCTTTGGATCATCAGTAATCCACCTGTAATTCCATGTTCCTAAAGATAATCGAATGTGCAAGCTACTCAATTTTACCTGATTGTAATATTAAAACAAATGACATTTTCTTTTACTTGTACCAGTAAACTCCATGGCCTAGAGCTCACTGGAACTCTTGGATTTGACCTCTCGAATCTAAGAAGTTTGAAGCAGCTGTAAGTAAATTCTTAGTAATGCCATTGCTTACTTCAGTAAATGCCAATGGTATATAGTCCCGATCTTATTTCCTTACCAATTCCGTGCAATTATTTGTACTAGGGACCTTAGCTCAAATCACATTCATGGAGATATTCCCTACTTCGTACTTCCTAATGTCACACAACTGTAAGATAGCCCATTTTACTAGTTCTATTTTATAAACTATCCTCGATATACATGCTATTACAAAAATAGTTCTCTGCCCTTTTATCTTTGATAAATACAGGAACTTGTCGGGGAATAACTTTAGCCAAAGCGTTCCATACTCCTTAGTTTACATGAAACATCTCCGGCATCTGTAAACAGCATTTTCCCTTACTGCTGAGTTTTGTTTTCTTATACAATTACAGGTTATCGATATTGTTATTAAGTTGTGTTTGTTACCATGAATAATGGTATTCCTGCAGGAATCTGAGCCACAACACTTTTTCTGGACCCTTAGGAGATGTGTTCAATGGCCTGGAGAATCTAATAGAAATGTAAGATATTTTCCAGTTTCCTTACACTGAATGTGAAGTGTAGACCTGCAGCTGATGTTAACTAGAGTTCATAAGATGTGCATATCCCAGGGCTTTTAATGATGGTTACCTTCCCTTATGAAATTTGAAACCAAGACCCATTAGGAGGGTTTTGCATTTTATTTGATTTTCAAGTTGACAATGGTTGAATTTTTCTTAGTTCGAAAATTTTGATCAAGTCCCTTGAATTAGACACCACTTATCAAATGAAGAAGTTACGACAACTTTTATTAAAGACTAGATGAAAATTGGACTTGTTTTGTTACCCCTAAATTACTGACACCAGTTAGACTCGGAAAATCAAGCTCAGCGAAATATTACAGAAATTTATTCTAGATACAAGAAATTCTAAATTGTTGCCTACATTGCTTCAGTTCCTCAACATAATTCTATTCAGATCTGAGCTATTTCATTTATTATTGTGATTTCTGAGAAATACATTCTGCTTTTCCAGGGATTTGTCATTCAATAACTTCACTGGAGATCTACCTACCTCATTCAAAACTTTGACAAACCTTACAAGATTGTGAGTTTTTGTTTCTGATTAAGCATGACATGGATTATCAGTTCCCAACTACAACATTTTATCTTAAGAATTATTGCAGGTTCTTGCAGGGAAATGAATTTACCGGATCAGTAATATTCTTGGCCAATCTCCCACTGACTGACTTGTATGTTTTCTCCAGAAAGTTAAAACTTAGTCCAAAGACTCCAAACCTTCTGTTTTTGTTTCTGTACTCGTTATGTTCACTTTCAGGAATATTGAAGATAACCATTTCAGTGGTCTTATTCCAGAAAAGTTTCAAGATATACACAACTTGTGGTAAGATACAAATCATCCATGTAATTACTTTTTCTGTTCTGCTGCAAATAAAATCTATTAATGTCTCTTACTCTTTGCCTCTTCATCTCTTTTCAGGATTGGCGGAAATCGGTTCAACAATGGACCAAACTCTCCACCCTGGAATTTTCCTTTCGATACTTTGCCCAATGAGCAGAATATCACTAGTCCACCATCTACAAATTTAAGTGCCATTGAAAGCTATCCTTCTCACAAAGTAAGAGGGCACAAGAAGGGGCAGGGTGCAGCAGGAATAGTTCTGATGGTTGGAGGAGGCATTCTGATTGCTGCATGTGCAGCTCTTTTCCTCTTAATTCGTATTCACCGATCACGTAGGGAAATCCTCAAAAGCTTAGGTAGCCGCGATGGTTCAACAAGATCTTCACCAATCGGCATAGTCAGAGGTCTATACATCGCTATAAATATATGACCAGAATATTACTTTCAGTCCTTTTTTTTTTCTTTAAGCAATAACTTGCATGAATTATTGATCAATTTTAAATCTACATTTGTAGTATTACTCATTTTCGTTTCCTTTTTTTACTCTCCTTTTTGCTTTGAATTATGTCAGAACAGATTATTCGTCCATGACTGCAGAGGATAGCCCACACGTGTCGTCATTCAGTTCTCCTCCAATGATTACCCCCTTACATTTGCCCCCTATACGTTCTAAAATGATGAAATTACCTAAACGAAAAAGCTTTTCTAATAACAAAATGTCAATGGGTGCAAAAATGTACTCCCTGTCGGAGCTTCAATCAGCAACAAACAGCTTCAGTGAAGGAAACCTTCTTGGAGAGGGATCCCTTGGTTGTGTTCACAGAGCAGAGTTTCCAGATGGAATGGTACTATCTTGAACTATACAACGCAAGTTCCAAAACTTTTGAAGCCTTGTACTACCAAAATTTCTGAATTTTTGTTTCCATTTGCTAGATTGTGGCTGTGAAAAGCATTAATACGGTACCTCTGTCCATCATTGAAGAAGAAGAATTCCTAGATGTGATTAGGAATGTATCCCGATTGAGGCAACCAAACATAGTGACACTTCTTGGGTACTGCATGGAGCATGGCCAACATCTCCTTGTGTATGAATATATCAGGAATTTTTCTCTTGATGAGGCTTTGCATTGTGCCACGTACAAGCCACTATCCTGGGGCTTGCGTGTTCGAATTGCTCTTGGTGTAGCTAGAGCATTGAAGTAAGTTTCAATCGATGTTGAACCAGCCCATTTAAAAACTTAAATCTTTTAGATACTAAAATTGTCTTCAACATACCCAAGATTCAATTTCTTTTAATCAATGGCCACTAGTGTGCATAATTTTCATAACTAGGTGGCTGTGGCTTTGATACCATGTTGAACGATCTCATCCAAAAGTTTGAACTTTTAGAGAGACAACGGATTTATTTATTCAGAATCTTGTCTTTAACAATCGGGCTCTTGTATTTGCAATTTTTTTTCTTGCCTGATCTTGTAGGATGTCATCCACATTCTCTATCGTGGCAAGTGATGGCCTTTTTATTCTCTCCTTTCTCTGTGAAATTTCAGTTACATGCATTCCTCCTGCGTGCCTCCCATAGCCCATAGCAATTTGAAGGCTTCTAACATCCTACTCGACGAAGAGCTCATGCCCCACATTTGTGACTGCAGCCTGGCTATCCTGAGACCTCTGACCAGCAACAATGTTAAGCTCAAGGTACATATTAACAGGTTAATTTCCATTATCCTTCAGAGTTATTTCCAATATATTGCTTTTGCCAATTTTAAGCATTGTATCACTTCAAAACCAAACACAACACAGGCTTCAGAAATGGCTATTGCTGATAGTGGCTACATTGTACCTGAAAATTTCCAACCTATCCAGCCTGGGATCGCTAACACAAAGGCTGATGTGTATGCATTTGGAGTGCTGCTTTTAGAGCTTTTAACAGGAAGGAGGCCTTTCGATTGGTATAGAGTGTATTAGGACTTTCTTTTGCCTTCTCTTTATTCTACAATCTACTCATTCTTAACTTCCTGACTAATTACGTTTCTGTCATTTTTTCAAGTTCAAGACCATTATCAGAGCAATCCTTGGTGAAATGGGCTTCATTCAGACTTCATGACCGTGAGTCTTTGGGACAGATGGTCGATCCAGTCATGACTGGATCATTTTCATCCAAGTCTCTGTCACGTTTTGCTGACATCATCTCTCTCTGTATTCAGGTAACTTGTATGACATTAAAACATGCTGATATCCACATCATGGGGCTTGAGAAATGACCTCTTTGAATTTCTTTGGCTTTTTACTGAAATTGTGTTCTGTTTTCACCCGCATAAAAAGACACATCTTTGCTAAAGCACTTTAGACAGTAAATTGTGTTGTTATTGGCGGTCATGTGAAATTTGAATGACTAAGTTTCTGTCTGTTTGAAATGCATCAGCCTGATCAGGAATTCCGTCCCCCAATATCTGAAATCGTGGAGTCTCTGGCATGTCTGCTGCACAGGCCCGGCACAGCAGATGGTGCTCAAGTTGACCCCTTCGACCGATCATTCCGTTCTACCAACACCCAATTCTTTGGTTCGCCAACTCTGAGCTACTACTCCATCTGATTCTACTAAAGGTTGATTGTAAAATGGCGAGTCTGGCTTTTTCCAGCGTCACATGTTCTACTTCTGTATCATAACTGTACTTAACAGTTAATTCCAATATTTGAGTGCAAGTAGGATAGGAATTGAGATATTAACTAGTATAACTCTTGATTCCGTATTGTAGGGTATTATTACTGTACTGAACAGTTAATTCCAGTTTTTGATTGCAATAAGATAGGAATTGAGATTATGAACCGGTATAGCTTTTGATACCATATTATGTTAAGTGGGTTGAGTTGCTCGGCGAGTTCGGCTCAGCCCACTAGGCAAGCAGGCCCATGCTCGCTTTGGGACGAGCCAAGCATGGGCCGGCTCACTTGAAGAAAAGTGCGGCTTGGCTCACCGCACCAGTAAGGCAAAGGATGCAATAAATCTTGATATCATAATATCATATCATGAACTCAGCTTTTACCCCTTATAAATTCCATCAAATGTGCTTGTTTAAAGGCTACCAGAAATGGCATTTTACTCGAATACCAGTCTAGTAAATTCAACAGGGAAAAACCACACCAAGTTGGCGAGATAAAATGATAACAAGTCTAGTTAATAATTTTACTTTATATAGTCTAAAAGTTCTCTTGTCAAGGAAAATCTCTATTCTCAAGGAACAAAATTAAAAAACAGAAATGTGTGACAGCTAACAAACATCCTGTTGATTATTAGTCTTGACTAGTTCGCTGAATTATTGTTAAAGGAAGGGCATTTTGGGAGAAGAGTCATAGAGGTGCTAATTGGGTATTTGCTGAATTATTGACCTTGTTTTATCGATATTGGAGACAAATGGAGTTGATTTGGTAGTTAAAGACGGAGTGTTTTTGATTTCCAGGGGGTAGTGGTTTGCTTTTGCTGTCGCATTTTCATTGGATCCCGCATGCCTAGTATTGAAACTGCACTCAATGGGTAGAACAATATAACCCCTTCTTCCTTTTCGGGTTGTGTTGACCCGCAAGTACAATAAGAAGGAATAAAACCATGGGGAGAGTTTGCGATTCACATTAGGCAAAGATGATTGATTTTAAAAGCGGTACACATTGATTTTTGCTACCATGTCCCATTGGCAATGCAACAACGTCGAGTTTAGAGGGCTTATTAAGGGATGGCATCATGGCAATGGGGTTCCATCTCTAAGTATGGAAATGAACCAAAGTCGAACTATTCAGTTCTGGTTCGATCCAATTCGATTTCTTCAATTGAAGTTCTCAAATTCATTAACTAATGAATGTCTAACTATAAAAGTTTTCAATCCATAAATTGTTCAAGTATCTAAATTGTTTCTTATATTTTTATCAAAACGATTTATATTGATGCTCATGATTTGCATTTTCAAAGTTTAAACTAAACGCAACAATTTACATCAACTAGTTAACTATTGAATTGAATAAACATATCCCAATCTCACTTCCACTTTATGTGAAAATGCTTACTTCAAAGGAATGAAATGAACACAAGCCCTTTATTAATCCAAATTACATCTATAAAATTTAAAAGATCCATTTGTCTGAGTTTATAAATAAAACTATAATGAATTGAATATGTCTTGAGGTACTACAGCGATGTTTCGAAGAAAAAGTTAAATGGTTGGTTCATAACACAAGCCACTATTTAAAAATAAAAAATAAAAAATTTCGGTTAAAATGATTTTTTTGGAACTTGATATTAGAACAAAGAATTTGCTCGAAACTAACAGATTCTCAATTTTAATAACTAGAACCAATTAGAACTAATTCGAAAAAAAATAAAAATCGAGACCAATTCGAAACGATACATTTTGAACCTTACAGTAGCATTGAATTTCTTAAAACATGGATTTTTTCAGAAAATACCCTAATAACTAAGGAAAAGGGTATTTTCAAATAATAAAGGAAAATTGCTATACTAATCAAGATATCCAATCCAGTACATTCTGTTTGCCACATGGCAGAAACTGATTCACTCCCTTGAATTCCTTGGACCTTCGCGGCTATTAGCATAGAATTTCATTCTGCTGCGTTCTAGAGAAACAGAGACTGAGACAGCGGAGATATGGCTGGAATTGCTTGCTGTTGCTTCTCAACACTCTCGTCTCGGAGGTAATTTAACATTGTAAAAGCCATTTTTACCAAAGCTCACTCGAAGGAAATTACATACACGATCTTACAATTTTGAATTTGATCTGCTACAGAGATAATTTTATCTTTCGCTTTTTTTGAGTTTTTTTTTTTTTT
>CAIGRN010121648.1:0-26820 GCA_903798345.1 Fraxinus anomala | reverse complement strand
ACCATCGTACAAAACTATATTTCTAGTTCTTGGGTACATTAATAGCCACCTCCTTGTAACAAATTGGGCAAGCCTGTTATATTAGGAACTGTTAGCAGCATGATTTCATACTAATCTACTTTACAAGGAAGGCTGGTGGCTTACCTTGTTGATGCTAAGCCATCTACTCCCACAAGCAGCATGGTAGACATGTTTGCATGGAAGAGTCATCTGCCTATCACTTCGTTTGTACTCCATCTGGCAAACTACGCACCTGTTAGTGACAGAAAAAAAATATATCATTATTCTTTAAATATTTAAAATTAGATTTCTGATATTTTTAGTATTTAACAGAATTAGGGCTTTGATATGGGTTGTAATATTGTTAAATTCGGTATTTGTCATTTTATTATAAAAACTTTGCGCCCCTTAATAATGTTTATTACTTAAAAGAAAAAGATTGACTTTTAAGGTTAGAGAAACATGCCTAAAATAAAAGATAAGTTTGACTTCTAAGTTTTGACAAAAATGCATATATGTTTGGGTCATACGTTTGGTAGGAAAAGAATTTTCTATGGCTCTCCTTACCTTTCTCCTTTGAATTTCTTTCTTGAAAATAAACCACGCTTAAACTTTGAAATTGGAAGCATCGCAATGAGATCCTCAGAAAGACCTCTGCTTTGAGTTCCAACTGCCTCACCCAGCTCAAGTAGCTCCTGTGAAAAGGAATGAGAGTATGTATAAGTATTCAATCTGAATAACCACATCTCAGAATTGCTCTAATTCCAAATGTATATTAAAAATGGTTTGCAACTACAAAATAAACTAAATGCACTTCATGAAAATTGCCTGAAAGAGATCATTCCGCATATTTTATTCATAACGGTAAAATATTTGTCCGTTCTTTTTCCAAATATGTAACAAAAATCATCCCTACTCAGTTTCATGATTTCACAAACAAGATCAGACAGGTCAGAGATGGGAATAATGCAGAAAATATTCCAGAAAGACGATCCACTCAAACCAAGGGACGGTATCTGAAGCAATCTGTTTGTCCCCTTTCAAGATAACTGAAAGTGATAACACCATACTTTGCAGAAACAAGAAATGAACAGCCACTGTAAAACAGAAAGACTGAAAATGTATTGAAAATTAGGAAGGTATTGTTTCGTGGGAGTAATATTGTATACCCTATAAAAATGAAAGAAAATAGGCAATTCTCTGAAATGAAAATTATGGCCACAACATAAGCCATTTACGATAGGGAAAATTACACCAGGGTTCCCAATCTATGCATGTTGGAGCACTTAGGCCCCCAACCTTTCACCTTTACCGAATTTGGTCACCAATGGACAGAAACATCTCGTTGGACTTATAAAGATCATTATACCTTTATTTTGAATAAAAGAAAAGGAAAGGAAAAGAAAAGAATGATAAAAAAATCTATCCTCCTCCACCAACACCCACCACCTTCACCGCAACTGCCATCCTCAAGCAGAGCTTCAGATTATACATTATGCCGTCCTCAAACCAGCATTAAGCTAAAGGGATGTGTTCAAATATATTTGCCCATCCAAAACTGGCACTTCTTTTCATTCTTCAATGGCCAAACGTAATCTGAAGCTAGCATACCCTGTGATACTACAACAATAGAAATTTTTCCCTAACTTCATCGTCAGCAAATAGGTTCTCTCTATGCTTTCACGAGAGCAACAATAACCTATAACATTAGGTTAATTAGAATTATAATTATTGGAGTTACTGCACATCCCATTTAGAACTCAGGCGGCATTTGATAAAATTTATTATGACAAGTTCTCAAGACATGCAAGGCGTACAACAGAAGACTCATTATTAACATTTCAAACCTCATAACTCATGTTGTCAGGATCGATGTTGTCCTCCCAAACAACCTGCATTAGTTAACAAAAGAATTTACCAATTAATACCAATCATATCCTCCCTAAAATTACAAAGGAAATGACGAGAAAATGAAAAGCTTGAGAAACATTTAACTACAAATGTGAAAACTTCCTACCTCATAGTCATGAGTGTTCTGTTGATTCCCAGGACCTGGAGAAACCAAAGATCAATGGTCAATGCCACAAAATAAAATCAGCAAGCTTCACCTCAGAGTAACACAAGATCGTCGCACAAGAGTAGAAAAATAGCATTCACAAAAATAGTCAAATATGAATGATTGTAATACTCAAAAGCAGAGGAACACGTGGAGTGTCTTGGTTTTCTTCCCATAAAAAATTATTTCTCACAAAGTTAAAACTCTCTCTCACTTCCAGAAGATGACCATTACAATTTACATTTTACAGCATGAAAAAACTGGGGGCATATTGCTTCTGGCTTATTTCAACATATTCTTATATGTAAAATACATAACCCATATATAAGAAGCATTAGAACAGTCACAAGGTTGTGTAAGTGTTGTCACTCGTGTAAATTACATATTCAAGGTCCTCACAAAATATTCCATCCATCCGCAATTGATTGACCTGATTTTATTTCCGTGGTCAAAAGAAAAGTTTCTCACCATAACAGACACAATGTTAAAAAAAAAAAAAGTGCACTGATGCAAATTTGCATCCATTCATATGCTAACAGTTCTATATAAACTGACTGGAAACCAAAATCAGAACTTACACTCTAAAGACGAAGAGGAGTTCAAATTTTCTTCCTCGTGTACGAGTGCGGCTGTAGCAGCTTGATCATCAGCTGGCACTGGCAGGTTGTCCAAATGCCTGCTATATTCATCAATCCCTTGGATATGATTGTTGACCACATAGCCATGCGCACATTCATAGTGAGAGGAATTTTCAAGCTCAGTTACCGCATATTTGTATAAACTAGTATTCGTCGCATAGTAAGAACTCTCCTGCAAAAAGTTGGAAGCAATCACATACATTATTCTCTGTATGCAACTCAATATCCCTGTTGTTCAAGTTCGAGTAAACAAGGGGAAAAACGAATACCCTTGTTTGGTTAAGGCCTAAAATTAAAACATCTGCCATATCCATGGTGGTCATGTATTGAGCAGTTGAGGTATCTATAGATTGCTCAAGCTCGATTAGAAATCATAACGTTTGAACTCGTTCGAGGACACCTATCAAATTCAACTAATTTAAGTAACTTCATTCATTTACACAGTTTCGGATATTTATCAGATCAACTTATAGCCATATCAATCCGAGTTGAAAAATTTAGAGACCGCAATTATGTGTACAAGCTTGGTTTATCTTTGACCTCCAAAACCAGTATACTATTATAACTCTACGGTCATTAAGACCATCGATGGTTCGGTCAAAAGATCGACTTTTGAAAACCTCATGCATGTTTGGCAAAAAAAAAAAAAAGTTAGTTTTAAGCTTGGCGCGTGATATATAACATTTCATAAGCTTCGCGAGCCAAGCCTAAGCAAACTTCAAGCTATCCTAGCTTCTTTACATACTTATGGTGGTGAAATGATCTCAGGTGTTATATGGTCCAAAAATTCACTAAAAGTTTTTACTTTTTACTCAATTATCAGCAAGAACAAAAAGGGACAAGACAAATACTTTTCGAGAAGCAAATCAAAATAGTTTGATAATGTACCTGAGCATAAGGAGCATCGGCGAAAATGAAATTTACATGGTCATAATTAAGACCCCCAAAAAAATCCCCAAAGCTCCCTATTGAATTATAAGGCACAGCATGATTTTGGTAATGACCTTCCCTTGGCGAGTTCCAATTCATCTTTGAAAAGCTATCAAATTGTTTCCTTTCCAAATTAATTTATCCAACAATAAGTCAATAATTCTCAATTACTAGCACATTCTTGCAAACCCTGCAATAAATCCATCAATTTATCAATTGAAAGAGTTCGAAAAATTTCAAGACATAAATCTTAAATGAGAAAGGAAACTATTAAATAAAAAATTTGTTTTTACATTTAGAAAAACAATAGCCAAATTCTGCGATTTCAACAAGAAAAAATGTATTAAAAAAAGTAGAATGCAGTAAAATAAGTAAAAACATCAAGAAAATAAGAAAGTTTGCATTGAATTGGAAGTAGTTTTGATGACAGTAAAGTTATTGAATGTAAATATTCGCATTTTATAAATTATTACAGGGTAACATTCACCAAAAGTGATAGAAAATGAAATCCTTACTGAACAGGATTGCCAAAGATTCCCCATTTCCCACCCTATTTACTTAAAAAATTAGGGAGAGTAGCTTTGTTTGGTTGGATTCGGTTTTAAAAGAAAACTATTCGAATATTAATGGGAATAGTAGAAATAGAATTTGTTCCATTTTTAATTATAGAATCGAATCGAAACCGTACAACTCGATTTTAGTTACGGTCAGATGTCTTATATTTAAAAATTATAAAAATAAAGTATGAAATTACTTATCAAATTAAAAATAAATAAAAATAGAGTATGAAATTACTTTGTCATTCTTATAATATTACAATACAAAAAACCAAATAAACAAAAAATACACTCCAAAAGTCAAGATCATTCGTAAATGCAAAAAATAATAATAATAATAAAATTGATAAACTATATAACACCACATAAATGGTAAAATTTGGATATAAAATTAATTCTTAAGAAAATCCATACAATAATATATATTAAGAATACATGTAGTATTTATAATTTTATTATCTTTTATATTCATCAATGATCTTAATTCTAGATAGCTGATTACTTTGAAATTAATGAGAAATTTGAATTCTTATAAAATATTGAACTAAAACTATATTTTTTTCTATTGGGTTGCATTAAAGTTATGAATTTACAAAGTATTTATAAAAATATTTAAATTTGAATTTTTATTACACAGTAGGTTTTGTTATAAAGATTGAAGAACTTACGAAAATGAAATTTTGACGTGAAACAATTTTGGGTTCTAATCTTCAGAGATTTGGTATAATGCACCAACGGAAAAAGAAATTTGGAAGAATCGAATTCACTATTGATTCCTATTGATTCTTAAGGTAGTATCAAGAATCGTACCAAAATCCATCGATTCTTGATTCATAGTCCCAAAATCTACTCTTTTAGTAGAAAAAAGGGGAATTGAATCAACAAATTCTATCTAGTTCAAGTCCAATGTCATCAATTTTCGAGAAAATGTACACCCGTACAAAAAATCATTTTTTTAATGTTGTCCTCGGAAAAAATCAAATTTAAAACACATTAAATTTGAAGTCAACGTAGGGACAATGTTTTCCATCTCGGAATCAATTATGCGATAGAGCAGGGACAAGATATTTTGCCATTCTTGATACACAAATGACAATTTTTTATTGTAATTTTGCTGCTTGGATGTCAAGTTGTACTTGCCATTTGTATTTCACCTAGGGGAGGTCGTACTTTCATCTCTCTCACACTTTGCATGTGAATAGTGTGTTCTTATATGTGCAACAGAGATACGAGGTGTTAAGTTGGTTGAGTCGAGCCGCTCGTCTCGTTCATTGTGGGGTTAGCTTGATCCACGGCGAGTCAGCTTGTGATCACAAATGGAGCGAGTCGAGCACAACCAAACTCACTATTATAAATATTTGTCGATTCACTCGACCTGCTCATATCTCGCACATTTTTATTCTTTATGAATTTTTCAAATTTTTTCTTGGCTCATGAATGAGCTGATGCAATCCAAATATCGACTCAAAAGAAAAAAAATCAACTCAACTCGTGTCATGACTCGCCTTCGAGGTAAACCACAAACATCCATACGGTTTCATTACACGAAATAAGATATGTTTCCAGTAAGAGACAAAAAAAAAAAAAACTATTGTAAATTTGTTGACTTGTAACTAGGGTTGTAAATTGATTGGATTTTGATCCGAATTCAATGAAATTAACTGGAGATGAATTTAAGGTCTCAGTCTGATAACTCGATCAAAATCCAAATTCGATAATCCGTTACTAAATAGAATAAATATGAATATAGCACAATCACATCCGATAACAATCTGATCTGATTTGTTATAAATAGTTAATCGGTTAAATATTCTTATGGCATGTTGTCACAAAAATAAATAAATGAAAAAAAAATAAAAAAATAAAAAAATCATCAAATCAAAATATTAAAAAAAAAAAAAAAAAGTCTATCCACCTTGCACCATCAATTGTTTGTAGAGGGGTTTCGTTTGCTTTCCAAAAAGTTATAAGTCATCCCACATAATTCTATGAAAAAAAAAGAAGCTAAAAGAATAAGTTATAAATAGAGAACAGGCCATTGCTTGGATTTTCACTATTTGGGCCTATTAGTTTAAAATATGAGCATAAATAATAAGTTAATTTTAACATTGGTTTTATCTTCCCTATTTCTTCAATTTCGGATCGGATTATCATATCAGATATTCGATAAAATAACAAATCAAATATGGATTTAACAATCAAATATTCGTTAGATTATCGAATCCAATCGAATCCATAAATTATTTTTATCAAATCGAATCGAATCGAATATGGACAGATATAGTCAATATCAAATCCATTTACACCCTACTTGTAACCATTCACGTGGTCTTTTCAGCTTCTTTTGTTTCATCTCATTCGGTAGGTTTAGCTGAACTAATGTAGGTGAATAATTTGGCATGGGCTCCACAAAGATCTTTTTACCGAAAATCGAAGTTATCCATTACTTTACTTTAATATTGTGTGGCTGGTGGCCTCATGTGACTATTCAGAGGAAAAAAGTGATCCCCAAGGGGAATATAGCAAGTTTCTTGTACCTTACTTGGAGTTGATGATCCAGCAATATATCGATCGATGTTTTAATGTTAAAGAATTCCGAGCAATAGACTAATTGATATCTCAATTATGTTCAACTGAAATAAATCATGAGGTGGAGGCTCGAAATTTTTTGGGTAGAGAAATTGTAGAAAGAAGATTGAAAAACAAATTAATTATGCCAAATGAACAATAACCAAATTCTTAAGCTAAGGATCTTGCATAGAGTTTCAAAAAAATAATAAGGCCATGTTGGATTTGCCTTTCGTTTTTATAGAATATGGAAATTAAAATTCATTTTCACATTTTTGCATGTTTGATTGACTAAATTTTCCATGAAATTGATTTTTCACATTTTCTTAGTTTTTCACATTTTCTTAATTTTTGAGGAAAAAAATTTCTCATGGGTTTGGTGGGAACAGCTTTTCTAGATAATTTTTTTTTTTTTTTTTTTTTTTGGCAATGGAAACAAATTATATCCCCAAATATAATAAATTATATCTCTTTAATGGACAATATTCATAAAAACAAAGTCAAANTTTTTTTTTTTTTTTTTTTTTTTGGCAATGGAAACAAATTATATCCCCAAATATAATAAATTATATCTCTTTAATGGACAATATTCATGAAAACAAAGTCAAACGAACACCAAAAGATTTGAAATTTCAATATTTTTCAAGTGAAAAATTATACTAATCAAACACATTTAATTGACAATTTCCAATAAAATCTATGAATTTCAATTCCCTGAATTTATTTTCTTTTCACTCAATTCTCTTCTTGCAATCAAACAGACTCTAAATGTTTTCTTATGATCTATTTCTTGTATGGAATATTTTTTTGACTTACCAACCAATGATACTTGTATTCATATCTAACATAGGATCCATATCTTTTAGATCACCAAAAGCATTTGATTATGGCCCAATGGCAGTTGACATTGGTTGAGGTTTGTTTGTATTGTTTTCCTTCCAGCCATTACAGTTGACTAAGGAAAAGTATTAATCATATATTTATATTAGTAAAACATATAAAAATAATACATGATTCAAAAGTGTACTTTTGGTCTCAAAGTCAATCTTGAATAGTAATTTGGTCTCTAGTTTTTAAAGAGTAGCAAGTTGATTACCAATTGTTCATTATAATTGCATAATTAATATCGCACGATGAAAATCGTCTACATTTCAATTAAATCTTCCCACAACACTAAAAGTGCCTAACATTATGAGTCTATATTTTGATTTTCAACTTGGTAGGCATGTTTTCACAAGACCACGTAACAATTTAACAAAGATATAGTGGACCTTTTGTCATATATGAGTATCATCAGCTTAGATTTTATAAATTTTGAAAGTCTTTCTAATTTTTAAATTCAGTGTTCTCAATTGAAATCTTAATGACTTTTATTAATATCTATTAAAATATAGATTTCCCCAACTAAGATTGTATTTCAGTGGAATTCTTTAAAATTTGGGTATCCTCACTAACTCGCGAATTTATAATAATTTCATTAACAAAGGGATTTTAAAAGATTCGGATGAATTTCAAACTTAAAAATACATTAAAATTTCACCATTTTTAATTAGATTCTTATTGATTTTGTGAAAATCTATTCAAGTTCTTGAAATTCAATAAAATTTATAGTCTTTTAAAATCGATTAAATTTTTAGTTTAGGAAACCTTCTTAAATTTAAAGACTAATTGTGCAACTATAATTTAAAGTTCAGGATCAAATGCTCTTTTTTTTTTTTTTTTTTTAATGTTGTTAAAGTTTGTGACCTACTTGCTATTTGAACAATAGATTACGGACATGTAATATTTTTCTAATACAATAACAATTCACAACTTAAACTTTTGAACTGCTTCGTACATAGTATCAGAAAGTATTGCTTGTCAAATCTCAATATCCAATGACTTATTAGCTAAATGGCAATTGGCTCACGATATGTTCAATTGTTTCCCATAGATTCTCATAATCCTGTTAAAGCAGAAATAGCAAAATATTGTATTCAGTTTCATATGATACGTTTATGTCATTTTGCATGAGCCCTGCTACGTGTACACGAGCGTTCGGGCCCACTGCCCCCTCACAATAGGGGGGCAGATTATTTTATTTGGACCTGGGCCCCCCCACCCCCTCATGTGTGGGGAGTGTAAACATGCGGGTAAATGGGCGGGTATGTTTAGAAAAATCCATTTTGCATACGCTAATTGAAAATTGAAAAAAAAAAAAAAAAGAATCTTTAGCCGCCCCGGTTTGATAATCATTATTTGAAATTTTTTTTCTACATACTTATTTTCAATCATACATTCAAATAATAAAATATTCTGCACATAAATCTAAAATCTTGACTTACTTTTTAATCACACGTTATCTTAAAAATCACTATTCAAAACTTTATTTTTGAGAAAAAATGACCATCAAATAGGAGCTTAATCACATCATGCATGATACATTGTATCAACTTGTTGGGCCCTCTAGGCATAGTTCAGTGATGCAAAAGATAAGAGTGAGATAATCCCAACTGAGCTGACAGTCACAATGTGAGAGTTCGATTTCTGACTCTTACAAGGTATGAAATTGAACTCTTTATGGGCACCAGTATGACAGTTCTTGTACCCTAGCCTATTGAAGTACATCTCGCGAATTACCTCCTCCACAAGACTCTAGAGACGGAACGATGAAGGACCCTCGAGATTGGGGTTCAACCTTTTTTTATATCAACTTGTTCACCTAAAAGTTTCCAATAGTACCTAAATGTTTTCCATGAACATCTTTCAAAAATGTTCTCTAAACTTGTGAACATGATCAGAGCAGAGGACAAAATATTTTTTATTTTTTGTATTGAATTCTATACCCTTTTTTCTTGTCCCTTTCTTTTGTCACTTGTCATTCATGTGAAAAAGTACAAAACTTGACCTGCAATGGAGGGATTCACAAGACATTCCTTGTCGGGCACACTACCCAAACGACAAAGGTAATCAATCCAATGAAACGACGGATCCACTCTTTAGTTTATCACCCCCGACTAACCCCTTTAATGATTGTCATTATTTCAAAATACGTTTTGTCTTCTCTTCTTTTTAATTACACATTTTTTAATAAAATAATATTATATGTAATTTTTTTTTTAATACCACACATTATTCATCAATTTACTATTCCAAAATATATTCCTAGCCACAAATGGAACTCAAACATGTGCTAAAATTGTAGCTTTTGTGTTTAGCCCCTGTTTGGCCCCCATTTTGGGGTGTTGAAATTTTTTTGAATAGTGATTGATAGGAAAATTTGTGGTAGAAAAGTAATGAAAAGTTTTAAATTTGTATGTAATATTATTTTATTTGATGAATGTGTGGTTGAAATGAATAGAGAAAAAAATTAATGTAATTTAATGAAAAAAAATGGAGGCCAAACAGGGGCTTATTTTTCTTAAATGATTTTTACTCAATTCGTTGCATGTGACGTGTGATTTTATTAATTGGGGCATTTTGGCTCAATACATTTGTGTGTGGCAGTTGAAAGAATTTACGCACAGGCAGCAAGTGTGCTTTAGTGAGTCTGTTTTGAGTAATAGAGGAGAGTTTGTCGAAGACGATGTTTAAATATATCCATTAATTTCGCAGTGTCCGTGTGCAAACAAGAAGGGATGCAGCATGTTTAACAAAGCTTAAAAGTATAATTAAAGTTGATTATTTTATATTCACATATTTCATTGGACTTACAACTACCATCCACTCATTATTTGATACATTCTATAAAACTCACTGTTTATAATCACTTAAATTTTAATTTAAGCATTCCCAAACATGCACTTAGCCTTGCTAACTTTCCCTTCTCTCAGTGCAAAGGATGGGGATCAGGACAATCCATTAGAGTAGTCTGTCGAAAAAGGGTTTAGTCCCTCTCTTGATGATAATATTGGTGAATGAAGTCTTCACATTGGAGATAATATAGACAAAGACAGTGGAGGTTGGGAGTCACTCTGTCGTCTAGCAAAATGGGACAATCGGACTCAGATTTCCGTTCCAATGAAGTAAACAAAACACAAGCATGCCCCAAAGGCTAAGTAAAACACATTCATCCGAAGTCCAGACAAATGCAAGAACAATGCACGGGCCAGAAATTTTTAAGCAAGCGAAAAACAAAAATAACTCTTACAACAGTCCTGGTTCAGTTTCCGTGAACATAAATTGTAACCAAAACTATGGAGAGCGAAAAACGAAAAGAAAAAATCCCGTCGCCTGGAAACTTGGTACAGCTCTGAACAATACAATTGAAAGAGTTCACATTATATTTTCACAATTTAGGATGATAAAATTAAAGCGAAAGAGATGCAACAGAAGTTTCTTAACGATTCCATTATTTCCCCACCTTGTGAACATATGAAATACCTGGAGGACACGAGCAAGAAGTTGAGAGCAAAGGCACAAGTGATAAACTCACTATCTCACCTGATGTAGAAGAAACTCTAGATAATCACAAGAGAATGATCCAATAAATGCTCTGGTCCCCCCACGAACGTCACAGGTTTCCCCACATAAGCTTACAAGAAATTAACATTCCAACAGAATTGAACTTTTTAGATAAAAATGAATCACGATGTGTATTCAAATGGCTGTGGAGGCTGGGGCTCCTCATCAACAGCCATTGCTGACGCTGAGCCCTGTTGTCCAGTGACTGATCCACCAGCATTCGATGCTGCTGCAGATGAGGGTGTATCAGTGAGAGACAATACTTCAGGTTCATTGGGACGTAGATCTTTTAAAAGCACAAATCCTGAGGGCGCTGACTTCACTGGCATATATCTGCTTTCTTCAAGAAATTTGATGAATTTTTCTTGAGCAGGTACCACTCTGGCAGGGTTGGTCAACAATTCAAACGATGGCTCTGGTTCTGCCTTCTTATCTGCAGGATTATCTAGCTGGCAACAGCAAAAGTTACAAATCAGTAATCAAGTTTTATTACCAAAAAATTTGGAGTCTGCTACATGATTTTTTTTGGCCATTAAGTTGGGTTCTTCGATATATTAACTAGAGGATCCGATACAACTAGATTGTTCGCAACTTCATGCCAAAATAATTTAAATCTACCTCTCCATCTTCATGCTCTACTAATACCACATCAACCTGGTGCATACAAGCTTCTTTAGGTTTGCAACACATGCACCAATAATGTGTAATCCTTCCCTTAAATTATCCTCCCTTAGTACCATTCCACTAGTTGTATACTCTCATTTCTTTTCTAATCCATCCTATTATTGCCACACAACCATCTTAACATCCTCATTTTAGCCGGGTTATCTTGAGGACATTTTGTACTTCAATAACCCAACATTTGTAGTACCATAAAGGATAGCACATCTAATAATTATTTCGTGGATTGACCTCATCAGCCTAATGGAAATCTTCCAATCAAATAAAAATTCATGCAGCACATCTCCATGCATCATAACCTCTAAGGTCCTTTCATGTTGATAGTCAAACCAACATACCCAAAACCATCTTTCCCTGAAACAAGAAGATCCTCTATATGGACACCACTATCATCTTTGTACCTACTAATTACGAAATGAACATTCCAACTTCCATGCACTCCGTCTTAGTTTAACTAAACTAAAACATTTAGATTCTGAAGTACACCTCCAAAATTCTAATCGACAAATTAACCTACTTTCACATACTCAAACTATACCGTTGACATACAATATGCAAAAAGGGATGTCATCTTGATGTGTTTACCATCGCCTAAGTAAATAGGGTATCTTTATTTTCCAAATAGCTATGAACTGCATATCGACCATCGCTATCGCATTTTTAAAATTACGAGATCAAAGACGTTTCTACAACCCACTCACCCACCCAGCCTGAGTAGGAAGGAGATGTCAGCTTATGCATCATGCAATGCAAACACAGAACACCCATAACACGTGTAAAAAGGAAATGATAAGCAAAAGAATCAAGGATTTAGATTATTAAAGCACAAACCTGCATGGAATCCCCATCCTTATCACTTGATTTTCCCTTTCCGGTGGAACTCGACTCCGCTCCAGATGGCTTTTCTGCATTGGCCTTTTCTGCCTCTTTCTTACTAGCCCTAGCCTTGGCTCTTGCTGATGTTGATAAAACAGCTGTAGGAAGCTTGACAGCTGAAGTGGTGGTGGGTACAGTAGTTGGCTTGGGATACTCAAACAGTGATGGCTTTGAATGTGATAGGAACTCAAATCTTGGCACTTTAAGGTCATAGTTCAGACCAATAAAAGCAGTGGGTGAAAATGCCAAGCTAATAAAATATATAAGCGGGTACCAGTACCAAAACTGGCTGAACACAGCAAGACCAACAACAGCAGTAATTTTGTCATGTTTTGTCTTAGACAGTAACTTTATGGTCACATTCCTTCCACCGGCATCAAGAATGCCAGAAGCTAAAATAGCACCCATCTTGCTCATGGTGTCTTCATGCTTATCGAGAATAATTTTTTCCAATTGTCGTCTAAGGGAAGAAAACGAGATAAGATTAAAAAAGATGACGTACTAAGCAAGGTGAAAAATACAAATAAAGATACAATACCTGAATACACCAACACGCGAATCACTGGCCTCACTGATTTGGACCATCACCATGGCCATTGCAATGAGAGCACCTTGACGGACAAAGTCAACGACATCAGATGTCAGAGGCTCTAGCAATGATATGGCCTCGCTGAGACCAGTACCTGCACATGAAATTCCAACTGCCAAAGCTGCACCATACCGAACATGTGGGTTGTAAGATTCAGATAACAGGGAAACGATCCGAGGAGTCTGCATTTAGAAAAATCAAAATGAATATCAGTATGAACACAGGTTAGAAGCAACACAGATGTTATTGTTTTGAAGAGATACTGAGAAGTTCCGAAACCAGCTCCTTCCAAGCAAACATTTGAGACTTAAAAACGGTAGTAAGAACAGCAATAGCAACACTTCAAAATAAACATTAAAAAAAGGCACCAACCTGTTCTGGATCAGAGTACAAGACAAACCCAAGAGCCAGGACAGCAGTCCGCCTGACATCGTCACTAACATCTGACACAGCAAAATGTAACAACTGGCGGATGGCCTTATTGTTAGCAGTTCCCCTGTATGCCAACGCCAATGCATACATGCCACCATAGCGCAATATAGGGTCTTGATCCCGTGTCATTTGCTCAATCAGTGTATCAGCTTCTTCCTCTCTTCCATAGACTGTAAGTGCTATTCCCAATGCCAAACCCCTGAAACGCCCAAATAAAATGGAGGAAAAACGATGAGAGAGAAATCATAGTCCCAGACCAGGGCAATATGAACCAACTATACCTGATAATCTTTTCATGTTGTGTCTCGTGTGCATAAGCAAGCATTTCACCAGCCTTCTCACTTGCAGTTCCAACCATTAGTAAACCCATACTAATACCAGCAGCTTCACCAGCAACAGCACTGTCCGTGTACAGCACATTTTTTATGTCATCAAAGACATCATTGTCAGCAGTGCCTAAAGCTGCCAAACCAAGACCTAGGCATGCCCCATGCTGAATAACCTGCACCAAATAACATTTCCGATAGTAAGCTAGCTGGTAAATGAAAAAACACAATGTATGCATAGGAAGGTATAGTCAATGAAAGAAGGCAAATATTTACCTCGACATTGGTACTTTTTAGGCTATCTCGAAGAAATTGTTTGATGCCCTCCCCATGGTTTGCGTGAATTAAACCCAGAGCATACAGTGCTCCACCTTCTGAGTATGGACTGCCACCACCACCTGCCCCACCCTGCGGCAAGTAAGGTGCCATCAACGATCTTCCTTGCTGCAGATGACCACTGTGTATAACACCCAGTCCTGCTGTTGCGCTGAATTTAGCCCAATTTGTTGCCCTGCTCAGCCAGTCCTACATTCACGCACACAATAAAGTCAGGAATGTTAATCGACAATACACAAGATAAAATAAATCAATACATATTGGAAAAATGATTGACCAGATTCTCCCTGAGGAATGTATCCACGGTTGTTCCAGCATGCATAATTGCATTAGCATATATAGTTGCACTATGGCAGACGCTGTTTCTCATCTCAACAGACTGTTTTATTGTCTTCAGTGTAAGAAGATCTGACCTGCATGCAAATCAGTAACAAAACTATTAACAATTTTTAATAAGTAGCTTTAACAGACATACTGAAGGACTTCGAGAGAATCCATCAATGAAAGCACAAACTGATAGAATTGTCTCACTTGTTATGACTGTATAAAAATTGCAGAGCCAACTGTATAGACGTCTCTCCTGACAAAATTCCTTTGATTTTTGTTAACCTCTCAGCATAAATTGCATCGTTTGGATCAGTATGCGGCGCACTATTATCTACTTGAGTTCCATCCATCATTTGAACATCTTCTGTTGAGGTGGCATTTCCATCTCGCACAGAATCTGGTTCTGAAGAACCTGACTGCACAGACTCTGAAGGTTGTAATTTGGGACTCGACAACCTATCTCTCACTGTCAAAAGGAAAGCTTGGTGCTCATTCTCCACAAGATCAAAGGCTATCTGAAATGCAAGCAGAGCATCGTCCTTATTATCTGATCGTAGTAATTTTTCCAATATACTTGCAACACCATCCGATTCATCCAGAAACATGAGGCGTTGGCAAACGCTTAAATAATCTGGCGAAGGCAATTGCTGGTATACTTCGACAAGAAGACGAAGCACCTGTATGAGCAGTATAGAATCAGCATGCGATGTATTCAAAGAAAACTAGTTTGCTATCAAACACAGTCCAAAATTCCTCAAGCATTTTCCTTAAGCATCAGGTAAAAAGATCAAGAAGATTCAAAATAAAGCAACAAGAAATGATATAGATGCACAGAGATTGTTATTTAAGCATAAACAATTACATATATTTTTTCTTCGTCAAGTAACAGTTAAAAATCAAAAGACCCATTATAAAGCAATGAAACAAGGGTATAAGCACATATAATGGTGCTTATGCATATACGTACACAAAAATAAATAAATAAATAAAATAAAAAAACATAGTCTTTTGTGTTTCCATCTCAATTGGAAAATCAACATGGTAACCTGTCAGGAAATCCCAATTTTTTTGGACAAACAAAGCCCACGGCACCTAATTTAGTATGGCACTTCCTCTTCTCACATAGCTCAAGTTCCTGGTAGAGCTAGTTCTAGCAGCCAGAAATATCATGGTCAAGCTGTTGAAGCGATTCTGTGGACGTAATAAAATTATAACTATAAATTCTTTGGTCCCACCCGTTTAACTGCTTCACTTTATCTATATGTCACGCTAGTACATTTCCATGATCTAGCAGATATGAGTAAAGTAAAATGCACAGCTTTGATTTTTGTGCATATTATTTTTTGCAGTCAATCACGTGCACATACAGCACACACTTAAACATCACTACCTATCTATTCTAGTACATATTCATCTTAAACAGCACGTAAATGCCCAGCCAGTAAGAGAAGAATGGATTAGTTTCAATTCCCTTCAACTTTCAAAGATCTTTTCGTGGCATTTCAAGAACAAAATTAAAAGTTTGAATCCCATATGACAGGAGATTGTGGAAAACTATAATAAAACTAGAAAAAATATACTAATAAAGTGGTAAGAGTAGACAGATATGAATATGGTATTAACTATGTGACATTACCTCACGTCGATATTCTCTTCGATTAACAAACGAATGACAGATATCAATGCAATAATTAATAGTTGAATGAACATTGTCACTCTTTATAATTGCTTCCTCGAGCTTATCCAGTCTTCGACATTCAATGGCCATTCCAATAGCTTGTTGATATTTTCCATCTAATATACATCTAAAAACAAACGGAAGTCACCTAAGTCAGACGAAAAACATACAGGATACAGCTACTTTTGGTATCAAGAAAACTACAAGTTCCCATACTTATCAAGCATTCTCTCAACAATTGCCTCTAATCTAGGATCCACCACCACAGATTTGTCATTCCCTTCAGCAGCCTTAGTCTTGAAATTAGCATATTCATCTATTGCTTTAGCTGAGAGAAGCAAGACATGATAAATTACTATTAGCATGAAAGGAGACAAAAAAGCATCTGGTAAGACTGCATTCTCACAAGTCATCTATCGAGAGAGCATATTAATTTATTAGAACTTCCACATAATTTTCATGAAAGGTGTGGAACCAGAGACATTGTTCTTTCTCTAGAAATGAACATATTTACACAGTTCTTTGGAGAAAAAACAGGATGATGAATGAACTTTTACCAAGTAGGGTATGAACATAGTCTGAATCCTCTGAAACATCAAATAGAGGGCCAGCTCCAAGGGCATAGGATAAGGAGTCATTAAGTTCACCCAGATAATAAAAAACCTGATGACAGAAACAAGGTGATCTGTTAAAGACTAACAAAAGATGCATTCAACAGAAAAATAATTAATTCCAGGTTTTTATTAAAATTCTAGTTGGATATAAGTTGGACTGGAAACAAGACTATGCATATGTTTGGCAAGTGTTCATAAATAGATACAAATGAGTGGTGGTTAAGTGGGTGGTACTTGTGGGTCCCATGAAACATGTTTATAAACACTTTCCAGACACAGTAAATTTTATATTTGCAGCATTTCAAATATTTCATTAATCAAGCTAAAATTTAAAGGAGTTACATTTACATTTAAGCAAAACCAGATACAAGACAGTCAAAACAGAAGAAGCAGAGTTAATTTGACCTCAGCTTACTAGTTCAGTTCTCAACCTTAATAGACTGTCTTCATGTTATTTCCAGTCCAGCACACGATACTTGATGACATATGGGAGGACAATACAAGCCACAATTTATCTATTTACAACTACGTTGCTTCAATGGATAGCATAGCCTGGACCCAGTACTCACCAATAAGTGTGTGATAACTAACCTACATTCATTCTCACTCCCTTCTGAAAGAAGATTTAGCTATGCTAGTACAATTAAATGAATTTTGTTGAATAAGCAATTGTTAACCAAAAAACCTAAAAAGGCATCTATCTCATTTTAATACCACTCATAGAGGTTACACAAAGTGCCATGCTCCAGAAACAAGAACCGAAATTTAGAAATAGCCATAGTAAAACACAAGATTTTAGGCTCCATTAATAGATGATTTGCAAATGTAGCACGTTTTCTAGTTTAATGAATCCCCCCACCCCCTCCCAGCAATACTCTATAACTTTACAAGTCACAGATGATAATGTTTGTCTAAAAACATTAAGAGGATTGTGATCTAGAGATCAAGATCTGTATGGAAACCCTCGTCTCAGAATCTAATCCTCTCAACAGAACCCTCTTCCACGATCATTTTCGCAATTATTCGCTTTGGACGACTTCAAGTTTACAACAAAGATATTTCATAATTATGGTGCTTTTGTTCTTTAACCTAACAGATTCATCACTTCCACTGCAAAATATGTGCGTAGAGGCACATCTATAAGATGATAAGCCTCGGAACAGATGATAACAGCATTGCTCACACCTCAGTTAAACGTACTACCTAATACTGGAATTTTGCTGAAATGATCATAACATTGGGTAATCACAAGCATGTATATAATTTAACCATTTCGTCATTCATACTGCATTATCATGAACTATAATATTCATTCTTTTATGAGATATACATTAACTCGCGTAAGCTAGTGACTTCTTGGGATTCTGGAATCAGGAGGTACCCATCATATGGGCTATCCATTCAGATAAGATCTATATCATCCTTTCTAACAAGAAGATAAATCTTTTGAATTAGAGACTATACTATGGGTAAGATGAATGGCTGCTACAGGTTCTACATGGGAAATCTTTGCATTGTTTCAGTTTCCAAATTTTAGGAAATTGGAAAAGAAATACAACCATCACATTATTGCAAACATTAAGAATACATTCATGTAATATATTGAGAAACCATTTTATTCAATGATTCCATGAATTCTAGATTGATAAACTTAAGCCCCTATTTGAGCCCCGTTATCTAAAAACTCATTTTCCCTAACTAAACTCATTTCAACTACAAGTTCTTCCAATAAAATAATTTTACATGCAAATCCAAAACTTTTACTTGCTTTTTAACAACACATTGTCCAACAAATACCATTAAAGAACTTATAATTTTTTACAAAAAATGAAGCTCAAACAAAAGCTAAGTATGCAGAAGTTTTACACCAAAATTATGGGCACTTCAAATTTCAGACTTACTAAAAAGTGGAAATATAAATATCATCACAGATGACACATATTGTTACCTTCGAAAACTGTCATGTAACAAATAGAGAATCCTTTTAATTCAATGACTCCACGAATTCTAGATTGACAAACTCAAGTATGCAGATGCTTCTCATGAGGTCATAGGGCACTTCAAATCTTAAAACTTTTCAAAAGTGGATATATAAATATTGTCACAGATGAATGAAGCATATTGTTACCTTCGAAACAAGTAATGCTGCCAGTTGTCTTTGGTCAAACTCTTCATCTTCGTATAAACTTTCTCTGTATAACCACAAAATAAAAGTAACAGAAGTACACAAGCATTATTGTACAGAATGGAAGGATAGTAATTTAATATCTAACAGAAGCCAAGTTTCCGGATACAGACACAAATGCAACCGCTTGCATGAAACTTAAAAGACCTATAAAGCAACAAGCTTACCAGCAACTCTGCTTCAAGAGATACTCTCATGGTCGCTATAAATCTTTACTTAATATACTATAAGATTTACAGACATCATCTAATAATAGTAAAAGGTTTAAAACCGGTCTTTCATTGTATACCTCTGAACTACATACTGGTATATACAGAGAAATTGCAGAAGCATTGAGTTTTTTCTTATGTTTTTCAACCTAACTGAGCAGAGTAAGCCCCTGTTTGACAGATTTTTTTATTTATTTATTTTTTTTTTTTGGGAAAGAATTTGAATAATAATTTTTTAGAGAACGTGTGGTTAGAATGAAAAAGTTATAGGTTTACGTGAAGAATATTTTATTGTGAGGTGTAGTTGAAAATGAGTACGAGAAAAAAAGAGTTTCGAAATAATGGTTACCAAACAGGGGCAAAATTTTATAATATCAATAGCAACTCAGGTCTCTCAAGTTGGACAAGGGCCATAGTTTCAGAATTTCTGCACAAATCAAGATTGAGAAAAGGAAGTTTTCCCGACATCACTCAAACCATTGTCCAATCCTTCTCGGCAAAAAACACAAGTATTTTTTTGGCAGCAGACATGCTTATAAAGGCCTAAGCCACATAACTTCACTGTTTTCTTCTTTCATATTTTCTCTTGTTGCTTTCTAAATCGTTTTATTGTTCTTTTTTCTTAAAAGTAAAGTAAACAAATTTGTAAAAAGTTGGTCAATTGTATAATTCATTATAGACTCTTAGTTCTAATCAAGGATTAGTGAGCTTTTTAAGTGATTCCTACTTCAAAATTTGCTACTTTAAGAATCTATTTCAAATTTCTAGTTGTAAATTAGACTGTAACTTATACTGAAATGATGTATTATGGATCTTTAAATATTTTTGAGGTTTCTTATGATAATTTAGTATTCTTTTTCAATTATTTTATTGGTTTATGCTGAGGCTAACACCTTAAAGTGCCTCAAGACATGGTTTAGCTTTTCTAAGCACTAATGATGCATACATCATGAGACTCAATGTGGAAAACTTCATCAAAAGTCATGGCATGAATCCTAATACATTTTCAACTGGGCATCCCCCTTTTGCAGGTTTAGTTGCTTTGAATCTTCCAAAAAGGCATCTCAATACTGAAACAATTACACTCCCCTTTACCCAAACAATTCATTGCTCTTAGGCTTTATTTAGATGCCAGTTGAGGAATTTTACCATTGAATTAACAGGTGTTGTATAGTTCTGTGTATATTCATTAACTATAAAAATTGGATGACATTCTAAAGAAAAAACAACACAAAACCAGATCATTAATTAAAACACAAAACTCAAAGCCAAATCATGAATATATAATAGAGAAACAGTATTTCATATTTCAGATCTCTCTCAAAGCATATTAGCCAAATAAAAACAATTGGTTCAGACTAAGAAACCCTATTAAGGGTGGTTATATTGCCACCACAATTTTTATTTGTTACACCACATTTTAATTACAATTAAGCTCCTCAATATTTGTTCATTGTAGCAATTATTTCCTAAAAAAAAATTTCTTATCTTCAACCTTTCATTAATTGGTATATCTCGTCCTTGATGATGATTTGCGTTAAAATATTTTGTTTCCATGCTTTGAAATGAGAGAAAAAATTTGTTTCGTACCTTTTATTTATATTTTTTTAAAATATGATGAAAAAATAAGTTGTTATATGCTATTTCAACATACTTTTTGGACATAAATTGTTCTTAAATACAAAAATATATTAACTAATGGAAAGTTTGAAAATAAGAATGCAATGAAAATCGGTAGGGACATAAATGCTATAATGAGTAAAGATTGAGAACCTCTAAGTATAAAGAAATAAAAAAATTGTAGTGTGAATATAATTACCCTTAAGTTAAACCCCTCCAACTCCCAAACATTATGTTAAATCTTTAATCCCAAATTTTCCATACCAAAATTCACCATCCTCACTAAAGTTTCCCGAATATCGTCCTTCAGAAGAACCCATTAAATTTCCACCAATATCCAATAATTCCAACATCAGAACCAATCAAAATATCACCTTAGTCTTAAACACCATATTAATCCCAGCAAAATTTTTTTTAAAAAATCCAACCCCAAACCTTATTCTTAACACGCAATCCCCAAAACTGTACTTCATCTAATTATCACACCAATTTTATTAAGAAACCAAGTTTAAACAAGACTTCTTTTTTTCAGATTCATATAAGTTTTGTTACAAATTATCATCTTTTACCAAAACGCAAAAGCAGAAATGCCGAGTTCCCAGGTAAAAAGAAATAACATTCACACTCCAAGACCTTACTGCCCTACATACATACACGTACGTATAAAGAGAGAGAAGAATAATCAAGTACATTATGGGTACGGAGGTGGAAATCTCGGGCCAGAAGTAATCAACAAAGGCGTTGAGATTTGAAAGCGCGTGTAACTTAAGCGCCGGGTGAGTCTCGTTCAGCATCGCCAATAGACCTCCCGCCGAGCTCATCATCGTCGCGGCTGCCGCCATCTCAGCTTCAGAAATTATATTTAAATTTATCAATTTGCCAAAACGAGATTTGAATTTTTAAAGAAATTAGGGTTTGGATCTGAGAGAGGAAGAGGGAAGTAGATGTGTTGTGATGGATGAGTTAGGGATTTCTTGAGAGAAGGGCAAAGTTTCTTCAAGGGGTGCAAATTGTGGAAAAGGCTAAATTATACAAATAGTCCCCAACTTTTGACCGTATTAGTAATCTTGTCCCTAACATTTTTCTTTGACAAACTTAATTGTTTGAGCCCATTTTTATCAAAAAATAAAAATAAAAATGTATTTTTGAATAGTGCATTGTGCATTGATTGGAAATGTATAGTTAAAAAATAAAAAAAATTTACATTTGTTTGTTATATTATTTTATTGAAAAATGTGTGATTAAAATAGATTTAAAACACTATTCAATAATACATTTTTTCCAAAAAAAGAAAGAAGCTCAAACAAGGCTATCTATTAGGAAGGCCGGAGTCCCAAACAAATTCAATTTAAAACTGAGTAATTGTAATCACATAACCTTTTTTATACATACAACACATTTTAATGCAGTCACAAGTTGGGGACTATTTGTGTAATTTAGCCTTTTCCACAATTTGCACCCGTTGATGAAACTTTGCTATAGATCATTAATTTTTATTCATTATCACATTTATATTATTAATTTTTTTTTACATCACATTCTTATTTATATTCATTAATAAGAAAATATTGTCCTTAATAATCGCTTTTGTCCAAAAATATTGTTAATGTGTTTTAAAATTATGGTCAAATATTTAATAGCATTTTTTCAGTATTATTTATTTTGCTTATTTGAAAAATGCAATAGACAAATAAGTCTTTTTATTCTATTTTAAAGAAAATCTTGGAGAGAAGTCATAATCACAAACAATTTTTGTTAATTTAACAATAGGAATGCATTGAAAAAGGTTGTGAACCTTTCATGTAATGGTTATGAACAATTTTTTTTTTGTTAATGGAACAAAAACAATGTGTAAAGGTAATAAACCTTCCATATAATTAAAACGTGGTCTAGTTATTAAAACTTGTGATGTGAATATACTTAGCCTTTAAAATTTCCATTAATGTCGTGTAAAGAGACAATTTATGCTCTATGTTAAATAAACAAAAAGAAGGCAGCAAAAAAAAACTAAAATGTTAAAAATAACAATAACTAATGTTAAAAATTGATTGATCATCTTCCGGTCAGCCACCACAATTCGAGGTGCATAGAGGGACTGGATTTGGCTGTAGTCTGTCAAGTCCTAATGGGATCCAGAATTCAATCTATTTTTTTAGTGGAAATTACACTCATTCATGTTTTTCAACTTCCAATTTCAAAAATCAAATTTAAGAGTTATTTAATATTTATACAAAAATCATTTCATAATTTATTTTTAACATTAATAATAATATCATTAGATGAATAACTTACCACCCCCACAAACCCTAACTATTTTTCGAAAAGTATCTTGTTATTGCTTCATTTTACAATCAGCATTTTCTTCCTTGGCACCATCGTTGGCGAAATGAAGCTGCGGCGATCTTCTTTATCTCCATTGTCGATGCTTTATGCGCAGTGACGATTTGTTTTATTTGTCCACATCTTCTCCGTTTTCTCTTCATCTTTTAGTGTGGTATTGATGGTTGTGGTGTGGTAGAGGTCAAACAGATGGTGGATATGAGGAGGTGGTGATGGTGATTGTGGACATAGGCAGTGGTAGTAGTGTTGTGGTGGTGGTGGTTAATTTGGTGAATTGGATTTGTATCTAGGGCTTTGGTTGTTAGTGGTGGCGATGCGGTGGAATGAAACTAGGTGGGGCGGGGTAGGATCGGATGGGATGGGATAAATAGTGTTTTATATCGATTATTTGGATAATTGTGATCAACAAATTGATTAATTTATGACCAATAAATAATATGTGGCCTAAAAATGTGAGATTGCAACAAATTTACAATCGTAACTTACAATTTGTTAAATTGTGATAAATTAATATATTAATTTATGATCGAAAAATAACTTGTGATCAATCAATTTGATAATTCGTGACCATGAAATAGGTTATGATCTATAAAATTCATGATCTGTGACCGAGAAACAATACTTGACCTATTAATTTGATAATTTGTGATCGTGAAATAAGTTGTGAACTATAAAATTCGTGATTTGTGATCGAGAAATAATACGTGACCTACTAATTCGGTAATTTGTGATCGTGAAATAAGTTGTGACCTATAAATTCGTGATTTGTGACGTGACATTATGTGATTGTGACTATTATGTAATTGTGGCCATAATTATATGTTATTGTAATTTTAATATATTTAATTAATAAAGTATTTTTAATTATATATTTTAATTATTACCTTTTAAAAAAAAATTAAAAGAATTTTCTTAATTTTGAAATTGTATCTCTTAACTACTTTAAATATGTAATCTTCCATTTTTTATATACAATCCATGACCAAAAAATGCATCCCAAATCCGAATCCACATAGTATCTTTTTAACAAAGTCACGAAGCATTTCTATTTCAAAAATGGAAAACGGAAGAATACATAACTCGGGCCTTAACCATACTCCGATTCAACTTTAAAAGAAAATGTTTAAAAATTCAAAATTCAGGTGATAATTAATAATGTTATAAATAAAATAATATATTACATATCTAATAAATAACCATCATAATATCTCGACCCACTCCAATTTCTCTCCATTCACCGACATCCACCTCGTTGCCATCGCCTCTCACACCATTGTGGTAGTACTGATCAAGATAAACGCGACAATTCGAGATTCATGAGTACAGCATCTCAAGGGTAACGACTTGTTTGAAATTTTAATTTAGCAAAACATCAATGAAATTGACGGATTATAAAATTGAACTTCAGTTGATGAATTTTTTGCAGTGTTGTTTAAACTACGTGTAAATTGTTACATGTGATATTGATCCAATGGTATGTGATCAGTTCTCTAGATCTGTGACCTTTGGACATTGATTTATTTCTTGTGATATTGATTCAATGGCATGTGACCAATTCACTTGGATTATGACATGTAGACATTGATCTGTGATTCTATTACCTACGCAAAATGACATGTAACCTATGAAGTGTTATCCATGACTTGTAACATATAAATTGTAACATGTGAACTTGAATATGTGACATGTTATCAATGTACAAAGACATGTAATATATGATTTGTGACCAGTTAATTTTGATTTGTGACCTATATAATATGACTCGTGTCCTGTGGATGGTGACTTGTAACCGATGGATAATGACCTACAAATATGATATGTGACGTGTTTTATTTGATCAGTGATCTATGGACATTAATCGGTGACCTATCCGCAATAAACTGTTACTTGGTACATGGGACTTGTCACCACCACCACTATATATTAACACGGTATTTGACATACACTCTATAAACATGTAACCATCGTCAGCAGAAGCACCATCACCACCACCACAAAACCACCTCGAAAACCACCATGAAATTGTCTCAAAACGCCACAAAACCTCGATGTGCCTTCGATGACGTAATTTGTGCTGCGCTCAGCTCTCTGTTGTACATGTGCTTAGATATGAGCATCGCACACAGTGACGATGCACACAACGTGCTAGTTCGTCATTGTGCACAACGACAATTTGCCTTGTACGAAGACTATTGGCAGTGCGCAGCGGCCATTGAACGTCGTTGTGTGTGGCCAGTTCTCTTACTAGTCGGAGCGTCAATGATGGGGAAGATAAGTAGAAGAAAATAGAGTAAAGAGAGAATGAAGATGATAGAAAGATAAAGAAAATGAAAATGAAAATGGTTTGGAGTAAATGGAATGCATCCAAATGGAAAGGTGGAATGAGATGGGATGGGGTGGAGTGTGGTGGGTAGGTTAATTTAATTTTATGATATTGTTATTTAAAATTAAAAAGTTGTTCATTATTTGATTTATGGATAAATAAACATTAAATCTGATTTTTGAAATACAATCTTTATAAATAAACATTAAATCTGATTTTCGAGTGTGGCAATGTAATTTTTATAAAGGAAAAATACATAACTACCATCAACACCACTCGAAACACATTGCCACCTCAAATTTACAATCCACCACCACCACAACTACCACCTTCAACGAACCACGGCCATTGTCACCTCACCACCATCGCAACCGCACCACCACCACCACAGGTCATACCAACGATCACCATCACTGCACATACCACCATCGAACAGCACCACACACAGATTTGCACACACATTATCGAACAACTTGGACTTTAATTTGAAGAAGGGAATAGAAGTGGCGGTGGTAATGGTGACGAAGGAGGCGGCACCGACAACGAAAGAGATAGAAAAGAAGACAACGAATAGCGAGAGAGATAGTGAAGATCCAACCATTCATCATCCCAACAATATTTTAACAATCCATCGGGAACCAATCTCCTCCACCGCCTCAACAGTAATAGTTTCCGTGTCAACCACTGTCGCTATCGGTGTCTTCTTTTTCATATCCACCACTAGGCCTAACCCCTGGAACCTATTACGTCCATTTCCAATTCAATCAACCTTAGTCTTTTTAGCCCCACAACCACCATCATTTCCACCACCACAACTACCTCATCCTCCTTCATCACCTCCACAGTAGTCGTAGCCCTATTCTCCTCCCGCACCCCATTTCTTTGGACTTCTTGCTAGATTGAACAACAAAAACAAGTAGGTTGTCGAGGCTGAAGCGGCTTCACCCATAAAGCCCTTTTTGTCAACACAGTGGGCTATGGTTGGGGGTTTCCTTTTGAGTAGAAGTGGTCCTTTGCGGTTGGTATTGGGGAAGGCGAGGATGAGAAGTTGAAAAGTAGGCATGAGGGTAATTTCCTCTTCCAAAAATTACT
>CAIGRN010121637.1:0-19082 GCA_903798345.1 Fraxinus anomala | reverse complement strand
TCATATGAAAGGTTTTTAGGAAGTAATTATATCATCACTACACAATTTATTAAGTGCACCACATTTTTAAATATTTTTCTTATTTACTTAAATATCCTAAAGTGAAATTACGTAATTAATAAATAATTATTCTAAAATAAATTATTGTTCCACCACAAATAAAAACCTAATCAAGAAATCTAAAGAAGATTATTTACTCCAAGCTTGTCTTAAATTTATGAATAAATCTTTATTTTCTTCTCTTAATTTTTGTTCAAGTCATATTCAATCCCAAAATATACAGCCAAAGATTACAAATCAGATTCAATCATCAGCCAAAAATTAAAATTCAATTGACAACAGTAAATTAATCTTTCATAAAAATTTACAGTAAAAGTTAGTTACAATAATTTTGCATCCCAAATCTTAGAAAGAAAAATAACAAAAAAATAAAAATAAAATTGCAATCAAAATAAAAATAAAACCCAGCAAAATCTACGGACCTACTGAATCAAATTGTATTTTGTGAAAGGGAAGAGAAAAATGATGAGTAATATTAGAAGGATGAGTACACCACAAATTGTATTTTGTTCATTTTTCGTTTTTATTGCATTAGGAGTATAATTGTAAATTTGTTGTAGTGTATTTATTGAAAATATATTTTAATTGTGGTGTGATTATAATGTGGCGTAGTAATTAAATTTTGTGGTGGTAATATAAGTACCCTAAAAATATTGTGTAAAATAAAAAAGTGACAAAAAAAAAAAGTGACACACACACTCTAAAAAAATGATACAAAGTAAAAAAAGTGACACAAATTCAAAAAAGTGACAAATACCAAAATAACAATATCCATTTGTGCAGCACCAGTAATCATGTTCTTAAAATAATGAGCACGTCCAGGGCAATCCACGTGCTGATTATGTTAGGAAAATATAACATATTATTTCATTTTTTTAATCTTCTTAAAAAGTGACAAAAACTTAAAAAGGGACAAAAAACTAAAAAAAGTGACAATTTAAAAAAGTGACACAATGTCACTTTTATAAAATTGACGTGCAACTTTGACATCCCTAAATGATAATGCTTAAAATTAAGTAACAGTGTGACACAATTTCACTTTTATAAAAAAGTGACCAAAAAATAAAAAAAGTAATAGAAAATAGTGACAAACACTATAAAAAGTGACCGAAACTCAAAAAAAATGACAGAACTTTTTTTAAAAAAAGTAGCTAGTTAGCAATCAAGAACATGAGGTGGAAAATTGAAAACAAATATTCCTCCCTTTAGATCCATAACTTTAATGCGAAAAATGGAAAACAAGTTGTGAAGTATCAGAACGCAAATATAATTCATAACCAAAAAAATCCTACAAAATATCAGTAGTTCTACAGGTGGATTTTCTATCCAATATTATAACTCCAAATCTAAGGAAAAGTAAGGACCAGCATATTGTAAAACTTTGCAGTAAAAATGCAGAAAACGACGTTTCTATATAAGCTGAAACATCATGCTCATCCATTTACCTTCCCTAGAAACATTCTATTAACCTAGAGATGGCTGTGGATTTTATCACGATAATCATTCACAACCTTCTCCCAACNGATTTTCTATCCAATATTATAACTCCAAATCTAAGGAAAAGTAAGGACCAGCATATTGTAAAACTTTGCAGTAAAAATGCAGAAAACGACGTTTCTATATAAGCTGAAACATCATGCTCATCCATTTACCTTCCCTAGAAACATTCTATTAACCTAGAGATGGTGGTGGATTTTTTCACTATAATCATTCACAACCTTCTCCCAACCCCATCTCTAGGTTATAATAGAAAATAAAAGCGTAAAATGTTCTTTCTGTTCTGGATTTGAATTTTAGGAAATCGTTGGCTGCATTTCCTTCTTCCTCTACTTGTCTTGCTCTGGTCTTCATCTTTCATTTCTTCCCCACTTCAATTGGCCTCCTTGCTTCTCATCATAACAAGTCAACATGACTGAACGACCATTAGTTACTCATATATGATATAGCAATCCTAAATAAACAATAAGCAGAAAATTGGGACAGCAAGTAGGGACCCAGGGGACATGCTTCCCCCTAAATTGTCATTCAATTCATGCAAATGGAGAGAGATGTGAGTGTTTGTGTGTATATTCTATGTATCATACAAAAATGCATTGGAGCAATTAATCGAACACTTGATATACACATTAATTGAAAGGAGTAAAATTTTCTCATGATTCTATGCTAAATTCAAGTATTCCACAACCAATCCACAAAACCAACATCAACTATGCCCATACTCCCAACAAAACTCAAAAAATTCCAACCATGAACAAGAATTTAAGACAAAAAAAGAAAAATTTCGAAACCCATAAAGTTGAGCCAATTTACCTTTGATTTCTTGAAATTTTTATGGATGGAAGTGTGAATTCATGGATGAATAATGTTGGAATATAATTAATCTTCAGTCCATTGAAATTTGGAGAAAAACGGGATGATGTTGATAAAATTTTTGAAAAAATCGTGAGCGAAGTTGAGTCTTTGTGTCTCTGTGTGTATGTAATTGAATGGGGTGGGTTTTGGGACGTATAAATTACGGTGATTAGAGGTTTAAATTTATGTTGTGCATTAATCTAATTGGTTTCTTTTTTAGAGTAGTTAGCCTAATTTTCCCAACAAATAATCAATTAAGTCCAATAGCCAAAATACAGTTGCCCAACACTATTCAAATAACAGAAGCCCAAATCAATGGCCCAACAACACCACAGCCCAATTTCAACCAAAACACCCACAATTCAACTTCAGTCCACACAGAGAGAAGAAACCGATTGTAAACCTGAAATCTAAAAATCAATTGAAGGTGAAGAATCCGGCAACCCAACGCAGAGACGCCGGAAATTTGCTGCGACCAAGAATCGACAGCCGAACTGAGCAGAAAAACCGTGACCAACACCACTAGGCGTTCCAACACCACTAGGCGTCGCGAACTCGGTTCGCGACGCGAGACGAAGACCGGCGACGCGAGACGAAGGCAGAGACTTGAACGTCCAACTGTAATTTTCGTTACCAAGATCACACGCACGAGTAAGTAGATTAGGGCTCTGATACCATGATAATAATTTGCGGAATTAAATTTCTCGTTTGGCTTCCCTTCTTTTTATTTTTGGATAGGAAACTACCTATTATTTACAAGGAAATATCTAATTAGCCATAAGTAAATAATATTCTAATAATATACTAATAAATCTGACGTTAGAGATTCAAATTTTGTTTATGCAGAAATGGCGGAAAATGTGGTGATGGTAAAAAATGAACCTTCTACCAACCCCTGTTGCAATGAGGTAACTTCTTTGTTTTTCTCACTGTTGCTTTTATTTTATTTACTAGATATCCAAGCAATGCAATTATTGGCATTCTTTTTGTAATGTGGTGTGTGTGTTTGCAGTGGAAAAAGCACTACTTAAAGCTTCAGGAGAAGTACTCAAAGCTTGAACTTCGTCGAAATGCTCTTCGAGAAGGCATCTCCATGGTCAATGAAAATTTTGATTTGATTGAAGGAGAAAATAAAGTTCTTAAACAAGGTAAAAATCAATGTTTATCTTCGCTCTTCATTTGCATTTCTTGTTAATTTTTAAATATGTAATGACGAATAATAATTTGGTTCTTGAAATTTTTGAAATGTTTAGGATATAAAAAGGGTAGCAGAAATATAAGATGCCAGTCTGGTGGAGATTGTGTAAAGAACAAAATAACTTAAATTTGGTATAGGAAAAATGACTAAATTTTTTAATAGAACGTTTCTGCAACAATATTTTCTGGTTGTAATATCACTTCTCTTTTCTCCAGCATTAGAGGGTCTGAAACTGCAGGCTAGAAAGGAGAAAGATGAGAAAGAAAAAGAATCTACAATGCGGGTTTCTCTGGAGAGTGAGGTCTATGCTCTAAAGGCTGAGTTACTTTCATTACAGCAGAATGGTAATGCAGCAACTCAAGAGGCAGATGGGGCAGCATTGCAACCTCAGAAAAGTCTTGCTGATGCAGAGACAGAGATAAGCCGACTTAAGGAACTTCTGGACGAAGAGGTGGTAAGAGCCGATTTGGAGAAAAAGAATGCTGAGATGGAGAAGAAGAAAGCTGACGAAGCTTTGAAGAAAATAAATGCAGAAAAAACGAAGGTTATTAATGCAAAGAAGCTAGCTGATATTGAAAGGAAAAAAGCCGAGGAAATTAGACTTCTGCGGGATAAATTAAAAACTGAAATTAATGAAGCAAAATCAAAATTGGCATCCGAGATGTCTAAAACTGAAGAAGCAAATAAGAAAGTTGAGTCAGAGAGACAAAACACAATTGAAGAAAGAAAACGTGCAGATTTGGCAATGGCCAAAGCTGAAGAGCTAAGGAAACTTGCGGAAATGAATTTGAAGAAGGCCATGGATGAAAAGGGTAGAGTGCAGCAATTGTCTCAAACATTGGTAAAGGAAAGGAAAAAGGCTGAAAAACTAGAGAAGGGCTTATATGAACAAATGTCCTCCAGGACGTTGGTTATGGCGCCCTTTAACCTCTCTGAGATGCAAATAACGGCTAGAAATGTAGAAGGAAAAGGTGAGCATTGTTTGGAAACAATGAAGTCAAGATGTTTAATGTATGAAGAATTGGAGAAAAAACTTGTGGAGAGAGATCAAACCATTACCTGGGAAAAAAAGCGAGCAGATTCAGAGATGAAGAAAGCAGAAAAACAGAGGAAAATTGCTGAAGCACATAAAAAAGAGGCCATAAATGAAAAGCATAGAGTCGATCAACTATCTCGAGAATTAGAAGACAATAAGCAAAGGATAGAGCAATTACAGAAGGAGTTGCAGGAACTTGTTCCTTGTAGAAAATTTGCCAATTCTCTGCTTTCTGAATATAGTAAGGTGATTTCTGAAACTGCTACTACAAAACTGTTAAAGAAACAGCTGAAGTTTGAAAAGATGCTTGTAAAGCATGCCAAAAAAGTTGCAAGGGCTGAAATAGGTCGAAGTAATATGCTACGCCAGGAATTATTTCAACTAAAGCAGGAGTCTCTTCAATTCCAACAGCGCTTGGATGCATTGAATGAAAGTTTCCTACAAAGCAATGAAGGTATAGATGAGGTGGAAAAGGTTAGTTTCCTTTTACATTAATTTTAATCTTCATTTCTTTTGAAATTTGGGGTATTTTCTTGTAATAAGTAGCTCAATTGTGTTTATTAACTGCTAGTATATTCAAGGGACTTAAAACCCGTCCCTTTTATAGCCCCTCTACTGCAGGGTAAAATTCACAAAAATGAAATTCATCTCAGCTACCTGACTCCGCCTGACATATAAATTCTTTTGCTATTTTATATAAAATTATTCTTTAGAGGCTTCGATTCGTGGGTGTACGTAAGCCTTTGATGGAGATTTTCATCTAATAAGCTATTGGAATTGCTGAAAGAAGATTTTCATCTACTAATAAGCTTTAGAATTTGATGGTTTCTGCATTTATTATTGTGAAGGCATGCTAGGATTTTTATATGTGCGTAATACACCTATTTTAGTTGGGAGTGCTTATTTTTATTATTAGATAATGAATCAGTTTTTTCAAATTGGATTTGTTTATGAAGCTAATCACTAAATTATGTGCTTTCTGTCTTGATTATGTAAAAAATATAATGAAGAGAAATTAGAGAAAATAACATATTTATGCTTTTTCCTTAAAAAATCTGCAATTCATCTGTTACAAAATTCATTGAACAGTCTCTCAGCATGTGCACAATAATCCCTTCCATGTGATTTTTTTTTTTCAAAATCCCCCAGATTGACTAGACGAAATTCATATTTAAAATTTTTTTTCTCATTATCTTTGTTGTGTTTTGTTTTGTCCCTGGAATCTTCTCGTTGGTAATTTAGTGAGATTTGTTAGCCCGGTGGTAATGTGATGCATGAGGAAGTAAAATTGTGAAGCATTATTTGCATTGATTATTGATGGCATCTTCTTAACATTGTCTGTTGCACCTCAGATTTCATTACAATGACAATTGATCTGTCATATGGATTGGCTGGCAAGAAACAAAGTGCCGCGTTACAATTGTGTAGAAAACATTAACACAACGAAATCAAAAGAGGATAATTGTTATTTCACTTCAATCCTGGACACTCATTGTTTTGCACTTCAATCTTGTTATCCAGTGTAGGACTGTGTATTAAGTTGACCGTCTTCAGAAGCTATGGTCATTAACATGTTATTGTGGGTTTTTGGCTGCTTTTGATTAATTTATTGTCTATTTTTTTTCCAAGGATTTTATGTGTATTTGAGGAATTTCAAACAGATATGTCTAACAAGAATGTTGTCAATTGTCATCTCTTTTCTTTATTATCATGCATCATTCATTTTTTTAATGCACAGCCACACTTTCGATATCAACTCAGATGCCCTGGAATCACTTGTGAATGCAGAGGATTCAAAGAGTTTTATCGTTTTTCAAACTGTATGCATCTAAGCTTATGAAAACTACTAGTATTAGGTAGGATCATGCATACAAAGGCTTACAGAGGTATATTTTGCATAGTAGTTTGTGACTCTTTCTAAATTTTATCCTGCCCTAGCTTCTGATTCTAGTTCCGCCTCTGAGTATAACAATTGTGTTTGTGATTCTAGTTACTTTTAACTCCTGCTAGGGATTTTAATAAGAATATGTCAGATGGTTGGTCAGAGTAGAAATAAATCACACATCGACATTGCAACTTGAACTTCCTCTGTTTATGTTTGGCATGAAGTGAAGTGATAGCACCTGAACCCCATTTTGTATTCTTTTTTTTCCCCCCGGTATGTCATAAATCTTGAGGTTGTATGCATACTTTAATTTGCACTACTTAGCCTTTCTTCTCACTCTTTCAAATAATCCTTATTTAGAAATATTTTGGTTGAATGAGAATTAGATCGTTTTGTTACTGAAGGAGGTGATTGTATTTTACAGATTGGCAACTTGAGCTTCACAAGAAAGCATATTGGGTGGAACCCCTATCAGATGCAATATAATGAAAAACATGAGATTGTTACTAAGCCTAGCTCCGCGGCCAGCACACCGGTGATGGGTTCTGACCCATTGAAGCAAAACATAGAACGCACTACTTCCTTGCGTCCTCTTTGTGTATCAGGTATAGATTCTAAATTGGAGCCTCTGTGTAGAGTTTCCAACAGAAAAATGTTACAGAATTCTGCCATAAATTCCAGTTCGGCATCTTTTTCTGATGGACCATTCGTGGGCTCACAGGACAGAGGTGATATCACTTTCACCTCATCAGCTAAACTATCAGAGTATACATCAAATGATTCAATCCTGGAACCAACTATATCCGGATTGTCTGGTGAGACAAGAAAAAGGTACAATCCGAACTTTGCTGCAATAGCGGAAGACAGTGTTAGGAGTCCTATTAAAGGCAATGATGCTAAAAGGGGAGCTGGGGATTGCAAGAAGAGGAAAAGAATTGTTGAAGCGGTTGAGTCCATTGAAAATTTGTATTCTAAGGGTCAGAAGTTGCATCAGGAGGTATCTGAGAAACTCTCTTTACTTCATGGTATACTCAGTGGTCCTATAGAGGAGAACCTGCAAGGAAATTCTTGCGGAAAGCGTGTTAGACGTCACAAGAAGAGAAAATGTTCTTACGAGGAAGCAATAGCTATCCATCCTGTTCATGATGCTGGCAAGGGAAAAAGCGTGGTCGATAATTTAGAAATTAGAGAGTTTGATGTCTGTATGCATGATTCACCGCCTGTCTATAATCTAGCTCAAGCTGATCGAGATCGCAAGGATGGAATGGATAATTTCTTAATAAACAATCAATATATACCTCTAGATTTTGAAGAGCTGGCAAATCTTGACCATATGAAGTTGCTTGACTTAGATAATGACATTGATGAAAAATCTTACCATGCAGCTATTGCAACACCTCTATCCCCCACTTTACCCGAGATTGAGTTTCAGGAAAATGGGGTACTTGAAGTAGATAATTCCAAGATGCTGGTGGAAGAGAGTTTGTATAAGGGATTATCACATTTGAAGGATAATCTGGCACCAAGTTGTAACGTTGATGCCCTTGACGTGGAAATGGATTCCAATAAGTTGAAACATGATGGCTTTTGCATTTCCAAATTGCAGTCAAATGAATATCATGTTGATACATCAAAACATCTAACTGGCAATGAAAAAGGTGACTTGGATGTTGCTCATGTGAGCAATGCTTGTCACCAGATCAACGTTTTGAGTAGGAAGTTGGGGATCTCAGTTAAATCTAATTGTGGAAACAAGAAGTCAATGGTATTTAGTGAAAACATGGCTGCATCCGCATGTGACAATGGTCCAAAATATTGTGTTGTTTTTTCTGATAACAATGACAACAGCAGCATTTGTAGGATATTTCAGACTATCAAATGTTATATGTCTCAGTACTCTCTTCTCTTTTCAGCAGATTCTTTCCTTCCGAGTATTGTGCTTGCTCATTTGCAGGCTGAAAGTCTTTCTTCTAAGTAAGTGACTTGTCATAAGTTGGTAGACAACACATTTAATTACTTTGATGTTTCCAAATGCTCTGTTGAGTTAGTTGTGATCTGTGGATCAAAATCATTTTGGTCCACCTTTTGTAACAGTTTTACATAAAAGTTTCATATTCATGAATACTTTGTTCATTATGTAAATCATTTAGTCCATAAATTTATTAACAAATCCTGCAAAACATCCTCATTTTGTATACGATGCTTCAGTGATATGCTTTTACAAGTTCTTCATGTGATCACTCTCATGTTTTTGTCAACCTCACTGGCACATTGTTTGATGTTCTGTGTTACAAGACCACAAATAAGAAGTTGATTATTTTTCTTCCCTTTCTTGTCTCTTTCCAGGGAGAAGGTCTCCGTGTTCTTCTCATTGTTATTGCATAGAATTTCGGAATGTGAAATGGAAAACTCCATAAACTTGGTTAGCAATGATTCAGTGGCCTCCTTGGATACTTTTTCTGAACGCCTTCTTGCAGGTGTGTGATCTTGTCTTAGCATTCTTAAATTTCTTGATCTCGTGACATTATTTCATTCTTCTAGTTCATACTAATTAGATTTATGGTTTTCCATGCAGTGCTGTCAGATGTGGACTTAAGAAGGATATTTATGGAATCATGTAACTTATTTGAACTGCTTGATCTCATCGAGGATTTCCTTTTACAGAGAAAAGTTCTGGTCTGTGGTGATTTATCTTCTGAGTCAATGCTTGAATGTGTTCCAGAAATGAACCCTGTTATAATTGATAATGTCAAAATGTCTGTTGAAGCTGCTTCATCTCACTTATTGGTTGCTGGTGCCATTTTATTAGCATCATTATGTAAGGCAGTTGACCACATTGGTTTTGTTTGTGAGACTTCATGCAATATTTTAATGATGGGGAAATTTGACTCTTCAGTGTTGATGACTATTCTTCATATTTTTGCCCATCTATGCGGTTCCAAATATTTTACCATAGATCAGTACAGTGTTGCGATGACAGTTGTAAGATCTTTGGTTGTGTTACTTGAGAAGCAGAATCGTTCAACTGTTTCCACTTTTTCTCAATCCCTAGTCGACACTCCGTCTAAAATCTGGTCATGTAGCAAGTGCCCATTTTCTGAGGGTTCTGTTTCTATGGATGATGTTGCATCATTGCTGTTGGATAAGCTACAGAAATATGCTGGAGCTTGTGTTTGGCCAGAGGATTCGTTTGAATTAGTGAATTTGTTAGTTCCTGAATCATGGTTCCCCAAGGAGAAAGCTGAAGAAGTTTCAATCCATGGAGAGGCTGTTCTCTCAAGTTCAATTTCTGATGAAGTTTTACGCAACTCCATTGATATTCTTTCATTATTTGAGCTCGTAGCTTTTTCCATGGTAAGAATCCTCCCTCCCTTTCTTCAGGAAATCCTTTTTATTTTCTTGAAGATTTTAAGGTATTTCGGCATCTTCTGAAATTTACCTGGGCTATGATAAAATTGTCATTGTTGTTTCTAATAAGGATTGTACTTCATGAAATGTACTGTATTCCAATTTTTACTAATTTTCCTGCTATAATTGAACTTGATTTTAGGTCTTGCATTTTTCTGGTGTGTAAAAATTGAACTTTCAATGGTATCTTCTTCGAATTTTAGTCTTATCATCGTTTATCAGGAGTGTTGTACATTCACAAAGGAATATACGATTCAGGATTAGGAATTAATTAAGTTCATTTTTGTAAGATGGTACTGTCGGTATCACAAAAAATAAAAGATTTTGGAAGGATCAAAGGACAAGATAAAATAATGTGCAAGTGCTCACCAAAGGGCATGCAAGATTTCTGTTAGGTTTTGATGTATTTCAGTGGGACTCCTGCGGGTAATAAGAAGCTTAAAAAATGAAGCCCTTTTTTTTTTTTTGATTTCTTAGCTGCCTTGGCCTTGTTGCAGTTGCCAGGAGAATTTTATGCATAAATTTATGGCTTGCGTGAGAGAAGTTGATCTTTATGCTTTCTCCCTCTCTTGAACTGGTGATGGAATCATTGAACCTTTATATCAATAACTATAGTGAGAATTAAAGCTGAATTCAAATGAATGGATTCTGACGCTTTGAATGAAAAGATGGTGGTGCACAGTAATGATTCAGATGTCGTATTTTTGTTCTTTGGAACACATTTTGAAACTTCATGCATGAAAGTTAAAATTAGAGATTTTCCTTGTGACGGTCCTTTTGCTATAAGGTGTAGTATGCCTTATATTCTTTTCTTGTTTGTGTGCGCGCCCGCGTGTGCTTGTTAAGGTTCACATGGATTTAGGGAGTGTGTTACTTGGTTTGCTGATGACCTTGTACAGAATTTGTGATTTGCTATGCTGCCTTAAAATAGATCAGTCCTATTATTTATCTCTTTTACCATATAGGTGTTCATGGGAAACGTTGCTTGGCAGGCTGTTATGATTCTTTGAATTAAATTTCACTTCTATTTCCTTTTCCTACTTCTTTCTTTGGTGGATCGGTGGATCCCATACTTTTTTTCTTTTTTTCTTTTTAGTTGAAAGGGGTAGTTGGTGGGACCGTGGGATTACGCATACATAATTCCGTATGGAGCAAAAAGTTAATATTTTCATCACAATTCTTTGGTTCTTAAGATTGTAATGAGTACTTTATTAATTATGCATACCTTTGAAAATGATACATGTCTAACTATATTCCTCTTTTCTCTCTGTATGTGCTAGGCAGATTTTTTTGGTTTATACAATTGCCATTTTTACTTTCCTTATGCATGCCTTTAAAATGATGCATGTTTCACTATGTGCCTATTTTCACTCTTGATATGCAGGGCTGGGATTGGACGTTTGACAACATTGTCTGTCAACTATGGGTATTATTAGAAGCACGTGTCCTGGGATGTTTTTCTATTGCTATCATCACACTTCTTGGTCAGCTTGGGAGGTATTTTGTTACATGCGAGTGTTAACACGCAGATATTATTGATTATGTGCTAATGCATGCATCATAGCATGATTGCGAATGGTTATTTCCATATCTTGGTCGGTGAACCATAAATTCAGATTCTAAAATTTATGCACCATATGCTGTGTGCAATGCTAATTGTTGTCTGTTATAAATTTCTGCACCTATATCCCTACGTACCACTAACCAGTAACCACCATCTTGCTCTCCCCTATCACTCTATCCAAATCCCTCCTCTTTTACCTGATTACTATATATTCCAGCTTACATTATTGAAATCCTCAAACGTAACCCGGCCCCTACTGTAAGCTACCTCCCGTAAATTCATTCAAACGAAATATCCTCGATACGAGATGTGTGGATTACTATGTAGGCATGGTTAAAGGTGCTTAAGAAGAACCCTTTTTTTCCGACAGTGCTTGAGAAAGACATTTAATTTGTTAGCGGCAAAGCGATTTCTTAATGAACGTTGTGGTGGTATTGAGAATGTTGTCCTGTCCATTGTTAGTCAACCATGCTTCTTTTAGTTATGTTGTCCTTTGTGGGAGTTATCATTTCATGTTATGTATCTTATCGAAATATTTATTTACTTGATTACCACCGTGCAGGCTTGGAGTCAATACTCGTGGATACGAGGACACTGGAGTTGAGAAATTGAGAAGCTGGCTGTCTTCATTTTTTTGCAGCGCTTCTGATAAATTGAGCATTTCCGTTCAATTTGCAACAGTAAATGCTTTAATTGGTGTTATTCCTATCAAATTTGAAGAACTTGTGGAAAATAAAGATGAAACCACAGCAATTTTAAGCCAATCCAATGCTGCCAATTGTGTTAGGATGTGGTTTTTCTCACTGAGTAGTGAGCAACAGTCGTCCTTCAGGCTTCAAGCTGCTAGTATGACCAATTGCAAGACTGGGTCTCCCTCTAGGAAAGTATGTTTTGATTCAACGACAGTCGTCCTTCAGGCTTCAAGCTGCTAGTATGACCAATTGCAAGACGGGGTCTCCCTCTAGCAAAGTATGTTTTGATTCAACTTTGTAATCCAATGCTTAGACTTTTCGCGGTGTCTCTGTTACCCAAGAGTAGTAGAAAATTTTGTCGATGTACCATTCTTCAGAAGAATGCTGTTTTCACCTAGTACTACAAAGTGGCCGGTGCCAGGTCATTTTGTGGACACCTTGATTTAAGCTGTCAATGATTATCCGAATCTGGTTTGGGGATATGCATATATTTTTCTTTCGGCAGTTCGTGAATATCTGAAAATAGTTTGATTTGTCCTCCTCTTTTTATCATTACTTTTCTATCCGAGGCAATTTATTCACCTGGACCTATGCTGGGAAAGCATTCTATAATGGTTTTTTAAGCTGCACCAAGCTGGTATTGTGTATAAAATCTGAGCAATAGCCGAGTTCACATATTCTAGATTTTAAATTTATGTTCGAAAAATGTGAATTTGCAATTGATAAAATTCTCTTTTAGAAACGAAACTGGATTACATGGTCGCCAACGAGAAACCAACTTTGGCACAATTTAAGTTGTACTAGCTTAACCGATGCAATTTGTCTCAATTATTTTTCTTGGTTGTTCATTTGAAAACTTCCCTCCAGTATGTTTCAAAACTGCACCTCTGTGTGTGTGTGTTTCTATTTGGAAAATCAGACCAATTGTATTCATAATTTAAAGATGTTACGTGTTTTTCCTCATAGCAATAGCCTTTTCATCATTCCTTCAATATTTTTGCTATAAGCTAGTGTTTTATATTGAAGCTGCTGTGGCGCTGATATTAAAAATGTCACCAGAAAAAAACGTACCTTTTGTAGTTTTATAGTGCTGCATCTTTACCGATACCATGTAGTGCAAGAATTATACAATGACTATCAAATTCTACCACAAAAATGAAATGGAATTTTCTCCATCAATATTTGCTTCGTAAATCCGTTTTTCTTTTTGCAACACCTTCCGAGTACAAAAGAAACAAAGCTATCATTAGAGCCTGTTTGACCCATTTTGGTATAGAAAAAGAGTTTTGAATGGTAATTTTTAGGAAAATGTGTGGTTAAAAAGTATGGATTTTTTTTTTTTACGTGTAGAATATTTTATTGTGTGAATGTGTTGCTGAAAATGATCATGTAACAAACCATAAAATAAATTAAAGAGTGTCAAACAGACGCTTAATATTAATATACATCTAAGTTCAAACTCAGATTAGAGTTTATGCTTAGAAAACTATGTTCATGTCCACTTTCTAGAAGACAGTTTCACATGTATTAAGATGGTGAGGATGGTTCTTCATCCTCATCGTAGTATTACTCCTCTTCACTGCTGTCACTGTAATAATAGTCATCATTGTCGTCCTCTTCTCTATCATACAAGAGTCCTCTTATATTCTTAGTTCTTATTTGTTCTTGAATCCGATCTCTGATGGCAGTTCCCTGATAAAAACCAATATGAAAATAAATTAAAACTGAATTACATATGCAACCCTCCAGGCATGTCTCTAATAATTCTCTCTTTTATTATTGGATTGAGAGGGGGGATAGGGGAAGGGAGAGAGAACCATCTTATGGCAGCCCTCTTCAAACATCTCAAGAAAACCAGCAACCAACCGATCAGCATTTTCCACCAAAATGTTGCGCTGCATACTTGCAGATTTTGCTACTGTTTGTATCTGCAGTATAATAACCAAGAAAAAATCATTACTTGTTCTGAATATGTTCTGTTTATATCTCACTCACATATTACGCATAACAGATTACGCAACAGTTCAAAGTTTAGCCTCATGCGTGCAACCTTCTATAATTTCGGAGGAAAAATTACCTGTAAAATCCTTCTTTTGCAACCTGAACAACATTCTAAGTCTTTTCACGACTTTCTGAAAGAACGAAGTCTTAATTTTTTAAAATATTTCCGAAGAAGCGCTAAAATCTGAGCGAAGTATCTTTTGTTCCTTTTTCATTCTTGAACAGTGCTAAATATATCTTGTTCGCAATTTGCCATGCTATCAAAAGTGAAAATACATCAATAGCATATAATTATTACAAGGATTGGCACCATATAAGCACTATTAAATCCAAGAAGTAATAAAACTTGGACTAACATATGTTCTCTTTTCACTTAAGTTTGCAGTGGCCAGTGAGTGAGTTGTTTTATTCCAATATGCCATTCCTTCTATTAGGGTTTCTTTGGAGTTATTATGTGAAGTGTTAATTAGCGTAAAAAATTCGATGGGATTTCACAGTGCATTGGATTGCATTAGGACCCATTGCTTAGTACATGTTTGGGAAGTGATAAAATCACTTCTAGTCAACCATGCTTTTTATTCACACATTTCATATGACTCACCTCTACTACCCACTTATTATCCCTACTCAAAACTTGTAATTACTTAAATTTTAATTCAGAGCGTGTTTGGGAAGTGTAATAAGTGATTATAATTATAAATATATAGAAATGATTGGTGGATAAATGAATGATACTTGTGGGATTCTCAAAATGTGTGGATAAAAAGTGGCTCGAGTGTTTTTAAACATGAGCCAAACATAGAAGTAATCACTTCCCAAACATGTACTTAGGTCCCTCCTCTGACTAGCTTGATCTGTCTTTCTTAGTCGAGTTCTTGAGCTAGAGAGTAATAAGCTGTTTTCTTTTCCTATATAAACATCTAAAGACCATTGATGATAGTAGATGGTCCTCTCTCATGAAGGTGGCTGCTTTTCAACTCATCACAGGGGAACTCTATGGAGCTTCTTTCTCTTGTTTGAGTTAGTTGAAGAGAAGCAAGAGCAGTGGGGTTAAGGGTTTATTGAGACCTCCTACTTTAGGAAAAGGAATAAAACTTCTTTGCTTTAGGAACTGGACCACCTCATTGAAAAGATAACCTGCCTACTTCCCTCTCTCTATTCCTCTATTGCCACATTTGACATTCTTCTCCACAAAAGTAGCATTTGATAGTTTCATATCTTTTCCTATCTAAGACCATACAAATTTAGTTAAATACTACCAATAAAAGTAATCCACTTCCCAACAATCACACAGAGAGGAAGGACAATGCTCCTCTTTTAAGATAGATTGAAGTCATCACTTAAATTTGGCCACCATCACAAAGATCTTGCTTATCTACTTCATATTGCGATATAACACTGAGTTTTATTAATTTCTCATAAAAACACGCATACCTTTTCCCCCACTTTCTCTTGTTGTTTCTTCACTTTCTCATGCAACTTTTTCAGCCCCCTGTTAGCTCTCAACCTTTTTTCCTAATACAAATAAATAGCATTTCAATATTTTTCAAAGCAATTATGGCATAGAAATTTGCCAAAAAAATTATGATAAGTGAAATGATACAAATTAAGAATATAAATATACCTTCACATAGCTAAGGCCAAGTTCCTTTCTAGTATAACCTCGGTCCAAGTTGCGCATCACATACTCATTATAATCTTTCACAATCCTCATTATTATATCTGATGTAGAGATCCCTTCAGTCCGCTTTGTCTCTTTGAATTTTCCTATGGACTTGACCTAGAAAATGAGTATACATGATTAGCATCCTTACATCAAATGGTTAGGAGTGTGAAGGTAGAGAACTGTAACTGAGGAGGAGCACAAGTTCGTAATTTATTTAGTTCTAATAATAAACTGAAAATGGAGGATCAAAATAAATGGACTTTGAAGAAGTACGAATCCAATATAATCCAAATAAGGGAGTTGGGAGATATCTCATATTGATTGTTGGCATTTAACTGAAAACACATTCCCCAGTTGGCAACAGAAACCAAAACATCTTGAAATCAAACAGGATAGGCCAAAGATTTTTTAAGTAGCAAAAAATGTTGGTTGGATATAGAAACAAAAACAATTGAGAAGAATACCAGAATAGAATTGAAGGAAGATAATCTCAGACATAGCTACACTAAAATCTGAACTCACATATTCATAAACATCTTTGCCGGCCCCACTTGCATCAGCATAACTGACATGTAGAGAAAGGGGAAACATTAATATAGTCTAAATTGAACAGTAAAAATAACAATAACAATAATAATATGTTCACATGGAATACCATAAAATACCGTGCCAAAATACTGAAGATCTCTGTTCATTATGCAAGGAGGAAAGGGCCTTATATTCCCACAGCTCAGTGAAAAACTTTCTAGCTAAGACTTTTCCTAAAATTTCTTGCTAAACAATTATTAATATAAAGAATGATTTTGTTAATCACAAATCTTGCCAAAAAAAAATTTTAACTAATAAATCTCACATGTAGGTTTGGGGGTGAGCATATAAAGAAAAGTTTGGAGCTCGGTGTCCTTACGGAAGAGAATCGTGTGCCACATAGTCAATCTGATGCTTGTCAATAAAGTCCTGGGTAATCACCCATGGTGCATCTGGAATAACTTCATCAACCCACCTTCAATAAAAATAAACAAGAATCCCAATGCTTAGTCAAAAATGATATATCTGATAAGACTTCAATGATCTTTGTTTAATTGATCCCAAGGCAAAGTATAGGTAGATGCTTAAGTGCCTGCTTGAAAGCATTTCTGGATCCTGCTTTATGTTTAGCAGGATACAAATACATTTTCCCAGTATTTAAACCAATTTAAACTATGAATGCCTCACGCTGGAAAATGGATTTTTGATTTTTTTTAATTTTTTTTTTTTTCTTCTCTATTTAGAGAGGTGTTTTTTAAGTTAATTGACTGCCACAACAAATGTTTATTTATGCACGGCATTGCCCATCAATCAATACTTTGTTTACACAAACAAATTACTTTCTGAGTTAGAATATTCCAAGAGCGGAAATAAACTCCAGATACAAAGAAGGGATTTTCTCAACACGAACTCAACGCAGAAAAGCTTATTTCAGATCCTAATATATACATTACACCAACCTGCAATGACGGAGAGATTCATAGCGCTCCTTGTCAGTCATAACAGTTTTGCCCTTGTATTTGTGGGTGACTTCATCATTGCAGCATCCAACAAGAAGATAAGTGTTGGGGAACCTACGAGCATAATTGTTGTTCGTCTTGCATCACAAAATGTACAAGATTCACTCAGATATTCAGAAGCATAAAATTGAAAACCACAGAGGTTCCATAAATTTGTAATATTCCAAAGAGAACTCTATCGTACTAAACAGCCACTAATTTGGCAAAAAACATTTAAAAAAGGGGTTAGTAAGTTATGAATTTTCTGCTATTTCTTGAAATTCAGTGTTGAACTTCCAAACAGTTTTCGTTAAGGGAAATTCCACATTGAAAAAATATAAGAACTTAAACCAACATATAAGCATATAGGGGATCGAGCCCTTCTATAATGGAATCATACTGCAAGTCATCTATCCACCATTGTCATACCAAAACATTACTTTTACTCCCATTATTTTCCATTCAAACGCATTTAAAATCTTCCAACACTTTGCACGTGGGGAAAAATTTCAATTACCAGCAGCAGATTTTTCAGATAACTCTATTATGTAACCAAAACCTTAGTGTGGAAAACATGTATTCACAGAAAGCTCCACAAAATCCAAAGATTAATTATTATCAGACTTGGATTTATAATAAAATGGGAGTACATAGGTGCGCTTTCGTTAATTGAATTCTTTGTTCAAGTTCGTACGAGGTACAGTTGTATCTTAACACCATTGCAATACAATTACCTTCCCAATTTCAGAATTTATCACACTCAGAATACTAGTATGTATCCAATAAGTTTCACGAACACACACAAAAAACCACATCTATACATACACGTATATGCGCGTGTATGTATATATAGGGAGAGTTCAATGTACAATTTTTTGGCTTGTTCGAGGGAACGAGCATGACCAAAGTGGAAGAGATCGTAAATTCCATCGGCATATATCCGAACCGGACGATCCACCGGCAGTTCATACTCCGACACTGACTTGTCGTTCTGTTCACTCCTCTCCATCCCTCTCCGTAGGGAGCCGGATTACGATGTTTACTTGCAAGTACAGCTTCAGTTGATGATGCTGGAATGCCACCTACCGTCCTGTGTCAGTCACTACAATTTTCTCCAGTGGGAAATGAGAGGCAAGTATTAATAGCGACTTTTGTAAAGTTATACGCACGATTGTTCGTTATAATTCGTAACTGCAGGTCATTGCAGACAGCTTAAAGGACTAACAAAATACTTACTTATCATAAACACGGGTGTAGTTTTCATGGTGGGCCAGATCATTCAGCATCCCAAAAGGACAGAAAAAAAGATGGAGCCTTCTGGAATCAAGATTGATTCGATATGCTTGTGTAGAAGTGGTCCCGTTTCTTTCCTTGTGCTACTTCACGTCAAACTCAATCTGACCACGATAAGCATCCTAACAGTTTTGATACTTGTACTCTGGTGTACAACTCCCTCACAAATATCCCTCACAAATAAAAAGGTTCACACCTAATAAAAAAAATCATGAATCTTCTATTTGTGAAGAGGGTTATACATCGAAGTGTCAATCTCGATGTACAAGTAGAGGTGGCAATCGAGCCGAGCGACTCGTACTGTAGCAGCCCACGAGCCGTTCGGACTCGTAAAAAAATGAAAACGAGTACGAGCCGAGCGTGCCGCCTAGGTAGACGAGCCGAGCCCGCTCGGCTCGTCA
>CAIGRN010121629.1:0-11543 GCA_903798345.1 Fraxinus anomala | reverse complement strand
CCCCATGAAATCATTTATTCATCTTAAGTCCTTATTTAGCTAACTTTGACGGTTGAGATTCTTGACTTTGACTAAATGATTTCTTGACTTTGACTACAATTGAATGGGGTTTAACATGAACCATACAGTATGCAGAGCATAATGAATCAGTTTAAAGCTGAATCCTCAAAATTATCCATTTCTAACTTAAGACTAGAAATCAATGAGATGAAGTCTCAAATTTATACTCTCAAAAATTAAATGAGAGATGTGAGAATTGAAGTTGTTCTCTTAAAAACTAAACAAGAGAATAAATCTATTTCTGGCTCCAACTCTTCTGATGAAGAAGAGATCGATTCTCACACTTAAAAAACTTCTGAAATTCCTCAAATTGAAGAAGAAAAAGTTAATGTTATTGATCATATTCGACTTTAGAAATGGTACTGTAATATGACTATTGTAGTCAACAAAGAATTCAAATTGCATACTAGAGTCCTAATTGATTTTGGTGTTGATAAAAATTACATTAGGGAATGTTTGATCCCAACAAAATACTTTGAAAAAACCACTGAGCGACTATATCGTGCCAGTGGAAAAAAGCTCAATATTCAATACAAACTTTTAAAAAATCATGTTTGTAACTCAAATATTTGTTTCAAAAAATATATTTTATTTAGTCAAAGATTTGGACCAAGAAGTAATTCTAGGATATCCGTTTATTGTTTAAATTTATCATTTTCATGCTCATTCAAAAGGATTAATTGTAAATATTTTTGGTCAAGAAATAATTTTCAAATTTGCAAATCCTTTTTCTTACGAAGATGTCAATACTTTGAAAGAAGCGTCAATTTAAAAAATTATTATTAATAATAATTTTAAGAAAAAACATATTCAATTCTTGAAAGGAGAAATTAAATTTCAAAGAATTGAGGAACAGTTAAAAAAGCCATCGAAGATTGAAAAATTTGTTCTTTTTCAGAACCGTATTAGGAATGAGATATGTTCAAATATTCCAAATTCATTTTCGGATAGAAAAAAGCATGTCGTTTCTCTTCCTTTTACTCCTGATTTTCATGAATCAAACATTCCTATAAAGTCTTGCCCTATTCAAATGAATAAGGAATTGCTTGGTCATTACATCAAGGAAATCAATGATTTACTCGATAAAAAACTTATGTGCCCAAGTAAATCTCCTTTAAGTTGTTTAGTATTTTATGTCAATAATTCTGCTCAGATTGAGCGAGGAGCCCCTTGTTTAGTTATCAACTACAAATCTCTCAATCAAGCTTTTCAATGGATAAGATATACATTACCTCAAAAGAAAGACATTAAATAGGTTATTCAAAGTAGTTATCTTCTCAAAATTTGATATGAAGTCAAGTTTTGGCATATTCAAATAAAAGAAGAAGATAGATACAAGGCTGCATTCAATGTTCATTTTGGTCAATATGAATGGAATGTTATGCTATTCTCCTAAAAATGCTTCTTCTGAATTTTAAAAAATTATGAATGATGTTTTCAATCCTTTTCAAAATTTTATTATTGTTTACATTGGTGATGTTCTCATATTTTTCGAAAGTATAGAACAATATTTCAATCATATCAATACATTCATTTAGGCTATATCAATTATGTAAGTAACTTTATCAAAGAGATAAGTATCATATGTGCTCCTCTTTTCAAAGGAATACAAAAAAATCCAATCTCTTGGAGCCAAGAGCACACTGTACTATACCGAAAGTCAAAAGTGCTGTCGAAAGTATACCATGCCTGTCAATCTTAGATCACACTGCCTCAATTATTATTGAAACCGATGCATCTAATATTGGTTTTGGTGGTGTCTTAAACCAAATTCCAAAAAAGTCTAGTCAAGAATAGCTAGTAAGATTCCATTTAGGAGTATGGACAGGCCCTCAAAGAAACTATTCCACTATCAAAAAAGAGATTTTATCAATCTTGTTATGTATTTCAAAATTTCAAGATGATTCAATTAACAAAAAAATGGTTTTAACTATAGTCTCTAAAGCTTCAAATGACGTCTTACAAAAAGACGTAAAAAATTTTGTTTCAAAGCAAATTTTTGCAAGAGGGCAAACAATTCTATCTTTCTTTGATTTTGAAATTCTATATATAAAAGGAAAATCAAACTTTCTTGCAGACTTCCTCACAAGAGAATTCCTGCAAACCAAAGAGAGAAAAAGTTAGGAGAGATGGATTCTTCTTCGAAGAAGAACAAGAAAAAAGTCTTCAATAAAATAGTTCTTCAACTTCTCAAAAAACTACTTTAGCTTCAAAAACTCCATTTTTGCAAACAACTCAGAGCAAGAAAAACCCTCAAATTTCATAAAGGCCCTTCAAATCGGATTTAGAAAATTACTAGATGTCAATCCTCCCTCATCTTTTCATTATTTCACCAAATCCATTCATATTCCTGTCTTTGAAATGGAAACATCCTGGATCTACATGTATTGTTCCCTTGACGAATGTCTTCAAAGTACTTTTCCCACAAATTTCAATTTCATGTCAAAAATTATCAAAAAATCCAGAGCTTATTATGAAGCCATCCTTATTAAATCTGGATCCACCATAATAACTCACACTTAAAATTCCCAAAAGAAAAAATCATATTGACTTTTCCAAAATCTCAATTCAAAGGGTATTGTCATTCGAAGATAGGGGATAAGACCCATGGAAAGAGAAGAGAATACGTCTCTCAAAAGAAGATTCATTCAAATCTCTTTTCAATTATTTTGACTATCAAGAGGCCTAATTTAATGTTTTTCATTTTAGACCAGTAAAACACTTTTGGTTTATTCTTTTCAATCAAAATTGTTCCTCAACTTTTCTAAAATGGTTTCAAAACTGGTTCGAGCATTTTGGTCTTGACGAGACTATTTTACTCAGTCTTGCTCGTCAAGGGTTTGACCATTTCAAAAAAGAGGCAAAAACATTTTAAAGCCGGAAGACCTTTTGCAACATTTTTTGAACATTGGGAAAGACAGTTTTTTGCAACGTTTTTTGACCGTTGTCGTAAGCTTTTTATTTTTTTTAAAATTTAAAATTTTTTATTTGTATAGTGATTTACATAAATCAACCATAAAACAGAAGATGACAATATCAAATAATTCCAATAATCATTATTAATTGAACTGCAAAATGTAACAATATCCGTACAAAATCTAGATCCAAAATTTTGAAGCACCTAAAAATCCTATACATTTTCAATAAAAAAAAAACTTTTACAAATCCTAAGCAGTGAGTAAAATAGCCCCACCGGCCTTGAATACACACCAACTAGAAAACAACTCAAATCCGTGAAGCCTTGAATAAACCCCTGCAAACACTTTGTCTTGTGACAGTGGCCTATGGACCTTTGTCGACCACGGGCTAGCACCAGGCAATTCATTTGAGAAGTATCTCCGCCTGATCAACTTTATACAATGTACTACCATTTTAGATGAACGTTTCCAAGATAAATAAAAGCTAGACAATATACAGACCATTCGAAAAAATTTCATTACTTAATCCCATTATCCAAATCCACTGACCCTTCATTTTTCACTACTTCAGCAAATAATTTGATACTAGAAATCTTCCCAATGGGTTCTAATGGCTTTTTATCTGTGCCCAACAGAATAACTGGCAGATTAAAATCTTTCACTTTGGGCAATAATTCTTGGACAGTGATGATAACCTTAGACTTGCAATCTTGGACTTGTTTGGATAGTTCCAAGACAGTGTAAGTGGGATTCACAGTGGTGGCTATGGCTCCTATCCCAATTATTCCAAAATCAAACAATTAATCAGTGGGAATGGAATGTAATCTTGGCAGCCTACACAAAATCAAACAATTAATCAAAAAACCCAAAAGTCTAAGTCAACGAAATATGGAATCTTGAAAATGGGTTTTATATATTTTTCCTAAGAGCATTTACTAAGAGATACCAGTGGGAATATTATAAAACAATGCAATAAGCCAAAGCTTTGATCGAAATAAGTATCAAACAATGAATCATTTATTGCATTACCAACTTGTAATGGAAATAAGTAAGAAGCAATCAATCGCGGATTGCATGAGACCAACTTGGGAAAATGGCCTCTAAAATTTCCTATATAAGTTAATCTCAACTTCGTGAATGAGTTTATGAGTTAACGATAAAGGCAATAGGCCTACAGTGTTTGTTTCTGACTCAATTATTAAAAGGCTAGTGAACAGAAAACACAAAATTTCAAGGGATGTTCCTAATTTTAAAGTTAAGATAGATGTTTATCAAATTTCGACTAATTGTTGAGAGTTTTCATCATTTCTATTTCTATTTTTGGCCCATTTGGGAATCTCTATTTCATCAAATTCCTCCAGCAACTTCACTCAATGTTTCATGATGATGATTATATATGTAGTTGGGAAAGTAGTAAATTACTTCTTCTCAACCAACACAAACCGTATTTCCAGGAACTACTTTCCACAACATTTTAGAGTTCAGGCCTCTTAGTTGCAAACTTCTCTCTATTCACTAATATTTTATTCTTTTTGTTCTTGAGCAACAGTAATAGAAAATAAAAATTTAAAACTGAAAGGAGGAATTTAAAATTAAATTAACACTGATCAGGAACCGACAAAATAACCGCATATTCACAAAGCAAGAAGGAAAACCCAATCTCACCTTCTTCTCGCGGCACCTGAGCCTCCGCAAATTTCAGCAACCTGAAACAACAAACTGCAAGAATCCACGAGACGATGGTGCTTCTGCACAGCATCTTGGTGGTTGTAGAAGGCTAGGTGAGGCTGTTGGTAGTTGTGTCCGTTGGGAGTGGTGGCCAGAAGGTGGATGAATGAGGCTCCATAGGTGGCCGGTTGGAGAGAATGAACGGAGGGAGGCGTGAATAAGCTTAGGGTTTGGGTTATTCTTGGTTTCTATCAGCCCGTGTATAATTTAAAAAATTAAAAAAGTTTTCGCAACGTTTATCAAACGTTGCAGAAAGTGACTTTTCGAAATGTTCAATAAACGTTGCAAAAAATTAAAGGTCTTACTTTTTGCAACATTCAATGAACGTTGCACAAAGTGAGACATTTCACAATGTTCAAAAAATGTTGCAAAGAACCTTTCGCAACGTTTCATAAACGTTGCAAAAGTGGACTTTTCGCAACGTTTGAGAAACGTTGCAAAAAATAAAACTTTTCGCAACACTCAATAAAAGTTGCAAAAAGGGGGTCTGTCGCAACATTCTTCTAAAAAATATTGTCAAAGCTCATTTATATTAACCAATGGCAACATTCACTTATTAAAATGTTGCGATAAGTCCCTTTAGCAACATTTTATTAGGAAGTGTTGCCTTTTTAGTGTTGCAAAAGATCATTTTTGGTGTAGTGACTTGTTCGGAGACTCAAAATAAAATGTTGGTTAAAATTCTACGAAACAAATTGGTGTCCTAAAGCTGTAAATTAATGAATTCAAGAGCAAAGAAATGCCGGTGTCCCAAAATTAACAAAAAAGGAATTGGATAGTCGCATTGACTTTCTTGTTGAGAAATCAAGGCTCATGGCTATGTTCAACCAATACAAAACTCCGGAAGAATTGCAAGTTATTTAGGAGAAATTTGCTTCTTTAGCCGAATCTTCTTCAAAAAGATCTGATTCAAATGAAGATAATTCCTCTCAATTAGAATCAGAAGACTATGAACAAAGTAATGAAGACGTGTGCTTTGAATTAGATAATATTTATGATCTTATTGAACAAGAGAATCAAAAGAATTCAACCTCCAAATGACTATATGGACTCAGCTATCTTGATCAATATCGAAATTACCGGGTTCAAAAATAAACAAAATATGATTTTTCAAATGTGTTTGCCACTTTAAAAGCTCTTCTTACTAGCTCTACTGATGCACAAGAATTGACAAAAGACTTTATTAAAGTAGCTTTAATAAAGTGGATTCAATAATTCAAAAAGTTGGGAGAGAAAGGACAAACAATAAGCTTCAACTATTATCAAGGCTCATGTCTTTTGTCTGTGCAATACACGAGCTGTGTTATTTTTAAAGTAATGTTAGCATTTCAAAATATTGCATTGCATTTCTCATTTTGATACTCTTGCATTTCAAAAAATTGTAAGCACTTCAAAGAAGGTTGAGATGGATGTTTTCATAAAAATATGGTTCGAAAATGAAGAAATTGATATCATGACCATGAAAGAATTCTCAATTCTGCACGAAAGAAACTATAAATTGATACTGAAATTTAAACAATCTGCATGATGCAAAGAGTCACAGGGCGACGATTGTTAAACCCCTCACATTCAAAACCCATTACTATTTGCTTCTCAGGCGAAGACTCCAGAAATTCGGGAGCAAGTTGACATTAACTGGCAATGGGGATTGGAACTGGAGACAATTGTTCTTCATTGTTGTGAGGTTTGTCACCTACAAAAATCCAGTGAAGAAACCTTTCAAAACTAAAAGGTGCTATAAAAAGTGATACTCCCAATCAACCCCTAATTTTTAGGAAGATTTTGTTAATAAAGACAACCCTGACAATACTAAAAGAGCAAAATCACTTGTTTTTTAATCTTTCACCCACAAGAGAATGAACCAGTTATTTACCGATTCGGAGAAACTACAAATGAATACAAAAATAGAGGCTCAAACTCTTCCAAAGAATAAAGAAATTAAGAAAGATGCTCGTGAAAATCAGATGAATTATACCTTTGATCTTTGCAAAGAAAAAGAAATAAACTACATGAACAAGGAAAATAAAAAATCAATCAAAAAAAGATGGAAAGAAAGAAACATCGAACGAATAAATATATAAATACACAAAGAAGTTGAGAAAAAATGACCTCGACTTCGAGTTCAGCAATATAGACGACCAGAGCAGCCTTGTCTCTACGTTTGATGGACTCTTCATCGAAGCCCGCTTCTTTGAGTTTTTTCCATATGCCACATATGAATCCCCATAAAGTGGCATCATATACTGTAACATAAATGAGTGAGTGTTAATATTATTTCAAATAAACAATTCCTGCAAACGACTTCAAATAATAGAATCAAGAGAAAACTGCATCCCACCATCCACTACTAAATAAAATATAATTATATAAATGCGTGTGTGCGCTCGCGTGTATATAGCTTAAGAAATACCTATGGTAGTCTCCACATATACAAAGGTTGAGCATGACCAGCACCAATAGCAGAGTTGAAATGAGACTCGACAAATATCTCCTACATGATGAAAGATCTTTTTTAGATGCAACTAATGTACAAAGACAACTTAAGACATAAGAGTTTAAGCAAAAATGATATTAAAAACTACAAAAGAATTAAACGAATATTTTTGAACATATTTTTACATATATGTAACAAATCCTGTAACATCTAAGAAATTCCAGTAGCTACTATATGAAGAAAATATAAAAAAATTCTAGAAAACAATAATATTGACCTTAGCTTAATAAAGAGCTATCTTCCGAGATAATGAACAACAAAAACTAAAATCACAGCAAAGCATGTAGTTTTTACAATTCAGCCATGGAAAGCAAAGGAAAAAATCGCAATCCTTGCAATTAGAAGAAAAAAATGAACTTCAAAACTAAAGAGAAAAAAATACTAAAAAAAGCATCTAACCACCACGTCACTCTGATTAGAGAAATAAGATGTTTGTAGTAGGTGCCATAAGAAACTATATGTCAATAACAACCATGAACCTATAGACAGTGCAAAATATATCTCGAAAATTATTATCATTTGTTCACAAGGGAATTGAAATGAGAAGGAAAAAAAAAGTAAGTCGAATAATATCATCTAACAAGTAGATAGAGACTTTAGATGTTCATCGACATACCCTTGAACCTTAATTTTTGTTATTGTGCCTTCCTAATATCAGAAACATCATGTCATGGAATCACAAAACATATTGCCCTTACAATTTCCAAGGTTTGAATTTGATGATATCTAAGAAGAGAGCAATCAAATGCATTCTGAAATAACGAGGTTCGACCCAAACTACACCTAGAGAGGGGTGAATAGGTGATTATGCGGAATTAAAACTTAATAACTAATTAGCAACAAGTCACTATTAATTATATCTAGATGGTTAATCAAACAGTTCAATTTTTTTTATGTTAAAATACCGTAGTTATGAAAGTAATAAACATACATAATGAATGATCACGGAGAAACCCCAACTAGATAAAATTCTGAGCACTCTGCCAGTCAGAAATCCACTATAAATGAATTATGAACTTACAGTCCGCCAGACACGAACACCACTAGTACTTTCTAACCTCTTACTGCAATTTCAACAGCTCTACTAGGTTGTGTGCTTCTGTACCAACTCCCAGCTGTAGTTTTCAAAGCCCTCCTAGATTGCACGTTCCTGCAGCAACTCCCAACTTTATGAATTCGTCTATCTCCTGTGGATCAATGAAAAACTTCGCATTTTTCAATAACTGGAACTCCAGTCACCTTCCCTTGATCTTCAGACCTCTGATAGATGTGTAGGAAGAAACAATTTTGTATTTAGATTAAGTAGTTTTGATGTTTTCAATGCCAAGATCAAAACAATCAATGAAGGTTGAAAGCTATGGATGGAGAGAATATGAAGCAACCAATGTTTTATCAATGTTCAACCTTGTAAAAATCATTCAGAGGCGTTTGGTATTTATAGTTTAGGTTTTGGGGTTGAATGGGTCGGACAAAAAAACCTTAATTTTATGGGAAACCTTGTCGCTCGGGCAAAAGTTGAGCGACAAGCGAGTGACACAAAGCGAAGTCCTAGAGACAGGCTAACGACAATGTTACTGTTTCTGCTACTCAAGCCAAGTCATGGCGACAGTTTAGCGAAATTGTGGCGCTGTTTTTCCTTCTTTTCCAATCTCGAATCCTATACCTAATAAAACTCAATTTCTACTATTTGCAACCTACTCATTGACTTTTACAGCATATTAAATTTAGTCCATTTTGTTCAGAGACTGCCAATTACATCAAAAACCTAACAAGCTCCCCCTTTGACATTTTGTGACAAAACTACAATCTAAAGTCTAGGTAGTAGCAAAAAAATTACATACTCAATGACTAACACAACCAACACTAACTGTCTTGATTGAATTCTACTTTTCCTTTATCAAAACTTGTTTCTTGAAATAGACAAGTCAAATACCCAACGTAAAACGTATGTGAAACAGTACTAAGTGTAAAAGCAATTCAAACAATTAATCCAAGCCGTTATAACTCATAACACATCATTTCAGTTCCATACCATAGGCTAAATCAAGAAGTAATATCAATGCAACCCAACATACCAAAAACGAAACATTGATACTACAAAACATCAAAACTTAACCTAGTAATACCGAAATTATCATTTAATGCCTTTGAGTCAAAATTTTAAATACATTATGTCAAGTCAAAAAATATATATCTACTACATCATCAAAAATAAACTACTCTCCCTTTTTATCACAGAATGACAAGGGATCGAGAATCAACATACAATAACCCAAAAAGTTTGGAAGTAGGACTCCAAACCTTAATTTTGTAAGAAATGACATGCTAAATATCATTGCCAATAAGTTTATTTCCCTAATTATGAAAGTCAAATCATGTAAAGCATATTAGAACCTATACTGAAAAGCACATTTTGTATGCAAAGTTCTTTTCTCCCCCCTGAAATTGAGCAAATTGTTTATTTCATAACATTCAATATTCAAAGCTCATTATTATTTTTCTCATATTAAGTACAGGTTTTTCTTCATTAAGCTATTAAAATGACCTTTGTATTGAGTTTTAAGCTGGTTAACCCAAGACAGTTGACCATAAATACCAGGTTATGAAAAATTCCATAGGTTTAACTACTCGAGTCAAATAAACTCCGAAGAAGAATAAATATATTGAGCTCCTTTTTTATTATTATTAGGGATAAACTTGAGTTTAGATCTAATAAATAAGGTCAATTCATCTTCAAAGTCATCTTACTAACATGTGATTGCCATCTCAAATTTCACGCACGCGGTAAAGTCCTACTAACAATATCATAGTGTGTATAGTGCAGATAGTACATGAAAATACCTATAGGAAGTATTCCATAAAAAACTTAAGCCAACAATGAAAACTATGTTACAGCTCATCGATTAACCTTATGCTTGATCACAACAAACAAATTCAAGTATATTATATATTAGCTTTAAAAACAATTTCCCGCATTTTATTTTTCAATTTTCCATTTTTTTTTAATTTAAAGCATGAATGCACTAAGCACATAAAAAAATGTCAAACTTTCAAAAAGAAAAAGAGTTTTCTTCATAAAAAAAATAAACAAATATGATGCATACATAAATCAATGTCACACAATGGTAAAGTACGAGCATGCAACAAAAATACCTAATCAATGAGGTACACAAACATCAATAGCCAACTTAAGATATTCAAATCTTAGACTATCTAATGGTTTCGTAAATAGATCAGCTAATTGGTTCTCTATAGAGATATCATCAAGGGTTACAATACGGGTCTCTACAAGCTCTCGAATAAAATGATATCGTGTACCAATATGGTTGGTTCGAGAGTGTTGAACGGAATTTTTGAAAATATTAATGGCACTAATGTTATCAAAAAACACAGTCATAGTACCCTGTTCAATTTCATGATCACTCAACATCTGCTTCATCCAAAGCAGTTGAGTGCAACAATTTCTTGCAGCTATATATTCGGCTTCTACCGTGGACAATGAGATAGAATTTTATTTTTTACTCATCCAAGTGACAAGATTAGCACCAACATAAGTACGTTTTCTATCATCGGCATTTTCAGTCCAATCAACATCGAAATAGCCAGCAAGATCAAAATTAGAGTCTCGAGAGTACACGATCTCATAATCAACAGATCCATTGACATATCTAATGATACTTGGCACGACACTCATTTGGGATTCCTTGGGATCAACTTGAAACATGCACAAATCCCTACACTAAAGGCTATGTCAGGTCTACTAGCAGTAAGATAAAGTAAACTACCTATCATACTCATGTACACTATCTAATCAACACTCTTACCTTTACGATCGTGACCTAACTTGACACTAGTGCTCGTAGGGATTCTAGTGTATTTCTTGATGTCTAGCCCAAAACGCTGACAATGTTTTTTGCATACTTCGATTGATATATGAACAACCTATCATTAGTTTGTTTAACTTGGAGACCTAGAAAGTAATTTAATTCTTCAATTATACTCATCTCAAATTCTTACTTCATGCATTCAACAAAATCGTAAGCAAAAGAATCGATAGGAGAACTAAAAATGATGTCATGGACATAGATCTGAGCTATGGTGATGATTTCCTCAATATGTCTAATGAATAAGGTTAAATCCGTACTACCTCTTGAAAAATCATGTTCCATGAGATATGCAGTAAGTCTAGTATACCAAGCTCTAAGAGCTTGTTTAAGATTATATAAAGATTTATTTAATGGATTCAAGTCTAGCTACCGAGGCAAATGTTTCATCAAAGTTAACTCCTTCAACCTTAGTATATCCTTGGGCAACTAACTTAGCCTTATTTCTAGTTATGGTAC